>CM054166.1:1907190-1917190 GCA_028751875.1 Rapana venosa
ATGCATGCGTGTATGATGATGTGCATGCACATGTATGTGTGTGTTCACTGTGCACTCACTCACACACACATGTGCACCTCTTTTACACTAGTAAGCACACTCAGACTCTCACACAATGAGAGAGAGAGAAGAGAGAGAAGAGAGAGACAGAGAGAGAGAGAGAAAGAGAGAGAGAGTAACAAGTTTGCAGAAAACCAAGAAAAAAATTAAAAAGAGAAGAAAATTACTGTCACTGCCCCCAAAAATCAACTAGTAAAACAAAACAGAACATTGAACCAACCAATCATCCACCCAACCACCCACCCACCCACTCAACCAACTATCAACCAACCACCCAATCACCCAAGCAACTACCCACCCACCCACCTACCCAAACCAACCAACCAACCAACCATCCAACCCCCTCCCCCCACCCAACCAACCCCCTCCACCCACCTACCATCCACCCACCCACCCACCCACCCACCCAACCAACCAACCAACCAACCAACCAAACGTGATGAAGTAAGTTTAGTTTACAACAGAAGCCATTGGCATACAATTTACTAATCTAATGTGTAATGATAAAATTTGGTGTACATGATGTTGTGAATTCATACCATCTGTTGTCGTGTGATAGATGATCTGCTATTTAAAATATTTTGATGATATCACATTGACAGTGCGATTTATTTCAAGCCAACTGGAAGATTTTATAGCACATGAAATAATTAACAAAAACTGTTCATGAATTTAATCTAATCACATTCAGTATAAATTCACTTGTAGTATACATGTATGCACGCATGCATGGAGTCATGTACGCATGCTAGCACACATACACATACACAATATGCATTTTATAAACACACTGACACAGTCAATGAGCCACACACACACACAATGACGTGCACACATGTATACTACACACGCTCACTCACACACAGTAATGCTCGCACAAAAAAACATACTTATGCATGACACATGCCACACACACAATTACACACACACACACACACACACACACCACACAACACTTTCTCTAAGCTCTCTCTTACACACAACTTCATATTATTTGAGTTGTACTCCATGAATGCCAATAGGTAATTTGCACATGTTGACACAGTCACAAACATGTTCTTACACACATATACACACAAACGCATGCATGCATGCATGTGCACACACATGTATACACACCCGCATGTAATCTCACATACACACATGCATAACACACAGTGGCACACACACACACACGCACCACACAGTGAAAAAAAGTGAACAAACACACACAACAAACACACACACACACACAACTCACACACAACACACACATCAACACAGAGAAATGATCTTTACTCTATATTATTAACCAGTTTGAGCTAAACCTGGCCTCAGGCATGCATACAAATTTATAAATAATCAGTAAGTATTCAATGTATGGTATTATGTGGTAAGCTTTGACACATTATTTAAATTATAATCAATAAATTGTAAATTTGGCTCACAGGTAATCTACTATCCAGTCTTACAAGTTACAGTATCAATCATGTGTACAGTGTTTGGTATTATATAATTTAAACAGTGCAGGTGACATGCATGTGTACACAATTCTGTGCTAGGAATTCGCTCTTTTTTAAATTTTTTATCCCTCTCTTTGTTTCTCATTTCTTCCTTGTTCCTTTTCTTCTTGTCACTCCCTCATCTATTTTCTGCCTTCTTGGTCCATTCTCCTGCCTTTTTCTCCAGAAAGACTTAAAACTACAAGATTTACTCTCCCACGCCGAAGTCGGATGTGCTGGGCCTGACTAGTCAGGCGCTTAACGGCAGCACAACGCAGTTTTGCTCATACGACAGATAACAGTAGTTGCTGTCTGAGCTTTCAACGACGAAAGAAGAAGATACACATACATGTATTTAAATAATCTATCTATCTATCTATCTGTCCCATAGTCTGACGACCGTGGGGGCACCCTCAAAGACTCAACAACCAGTTCCCTCCATTCCTCTCTCTGTTCTGCCTTTCTCAGGGTTTTGTTGAGTTCTAGGCCTGTCCATTCGCTGATGTTATCCTCCCAGCTCTTCCTTGGTCTGCCTCTTCTTCTTCTTCCTCCTTGGACAGTGCATTGTAAAATAATCAATCGATACAAAGTGTGATATTTGCTTTGGCAAACCTGGGCACACATAAATTTAAAATTCCACTATGTGGGTGTGAGTGTGGCTGCTTTAATGGTGAGCAAAAACGGTCGCATCGCAAAACTTCCCACCACTGCTGAACGTTAGAGCTCTAGTTGAGAAAGGAAAAAAATCCCCAAAACTGGAAAGCCTTTTTAAGAAAAAAAACATTGCCTTAGAAATGAATCAGTGAGCCTTTTATAATGCATGTTAAAACTTTTTTTTAAGGAAAAAAAAATCTGGCCTTAGAAATTATCTTTCCTCCCACATGCATGTGCGAACTTGCTGGCTGTTTGAAGTTAAAGAAAAAAAAAAAGGAAAGAAATGAAAGATGTCTCGATTTCAGCTGACGACATTGCCACGTTGTGTGTGACTTGTCGTGCTGACGTGAACGTAAACTCCTGTGCCAGTGACATGACATGTCATGTCGCTCTGCTCGTCAGTTTAAGTTTAGCTGTTGGGGGAGTTAAAATGTAGGTCAGTTTTGTCATGAATGTAATTATTGTAATATATTAATTAAGTTTCTGTCTTCTGCTGTTGTGGTATATCAGGAAATTGTGTAACAGATGGGGTATCATCATTTTTATTTAGAATCGCCTACTGGGTTTTTTGGTTTTGTTTTTAATGATATTCTTTATTTGATCTTGGCAGCTTAGCCAAGTTAGGTTAACTAGCACACCTGTACTTCATTTTTGATTAAAAATGTAATATATTAATTATTAGTTATTAATGTTATAGAGATCTTGTTTCAGTTGTGAGATTTATAAAGATAGTACTAGTATCATAGATACTAAGGTAGCTATGATCACAGAGAGAGAGAGAGAGAGAGAGAGAGAGAGAGAGAGAGAGAGAGAGAGAGAGAGAGACAGCGAGACAGCGAGAGAGAGACAGACAGACACACACACACACAACACATGCGCACACACACACTCTAAACAATAATTTCCTAACATAATAAGCAATAAGGGCTTTCTTCAATACTATAAAAAAAATCATGTAATATATTTGGGACACTAGGTTAGTCTGTGTACAAAGCGACATCTAAGTCAAGTTCAAATCTAGCAAGCCCCATAACGGTCATAGTCAGCACCTTTAGTTTCAACCGACTCCCCCACCCCCACCCCTCCCCCTGTGACTTAGCAATTTCTTTCAGAAGAATCATTGGACCCCAGCACTGAAGTTTTCAGGCAGTGTTGAACCTGGCGGAGCCCATCAAGCACCAGGATGCATGCTGGGTATGTTGACATCATCCACATTACTGGACATAGAGTTCTAGACCATTGAGGTCGTGATCTGATGGTTTGAGCCCCTGGAGTTAACATCAGTAACGGACTCCACTCCCCTTGAAAGTCCTTCAGATGAGATCGACCGTTTAAACTGAGGTGCAGTACACGTGCAAATATGCATGCAGAACATGCGCACATGTTAAAACTTGTCCCACCTTTGAAAAGAGTTGTATAAACCGTTTGTGCTGGCAAGAAAAGAATGTGACAAATTTTTAAAAATAAAAATGCACACACACTGGCGTAGCGTTTACCGGTTTAGCTAAACATCATTTTTGGAATGCGGGGCGGCTGCCTTAATTAATGGTGGTTAAATGACTGCATACGCAAAATCTCACCTTTGGTAAGCCTTTAAGCTCTAGCGGATGAATGTCAACCCCCTCCTCCCCCGAAACCTCCCCCCCCCCCTCCCAAAAAATAACCCAAAACCAACTCGAGTATTTAACTAGTTTAAAAAAAAAAAAGTAGTTTTAACTGCTAGTCAGGAAGATTTTTGGAGCTGATGTCAAACGGTTCTGAACCAGTGTTTTTCAGGCGGGCTGAACTCTGTCTGTTTGGGGGGTGACCTGCCAGGGACTGGAGAAGAGAGGTTGAAGAGATCATCCATGAGCTCCGCCAGGCTCAGCTTACCCGAGAGACGCGGCTGCCTGAAAAATGCAGTCTGTTGCTCCCCCAGTGACTCCTCAGGGAGTTCAGGGAGGAGTTCTGCCCTGTGTGTTGGCAGTACTACCTGGAATGAACTCCCTCTTTCACTTCGCCAAAAGCCTTCACTTGATACCTTCAAATCCAGCCTCAAAACACAACTTATTTCCTACCTGAGACTTTCCCCTCATATGTGTTCCTACGTTTTCGACAGCATCCTTCATCACCACCTAAGTGTGTGTGTGTGTGTGTGTGTGTGTGTGCACGCATAAACATGAAATATCTTTTGTTATTTGAGGAAAGTTGCATGCGTGTAAATGATTTGAGTGCAAGCGCTTCGATTTGTTTCTTTTACAAGATTCAGCGCTATATATATAAAAAGGGAAAAGGTAAAGGAGTCCCATAACCTATAAGGTCGTAGGGGAGCGAGGCGTCAGAGACCTCACTTCTCTAGGGCCAGCATATTGAGGGCGGCGCCCATCTCCTCTCCCTCGCTGCTTTACCTTCCCTGACCCTAAAGAGGGCAGGTACCCATTTACAGCTGGGTGAACTGGGGGACTGTACTGAAGCCAAGGCGCGCAAATGGTCACCCATCCAACTGGAAACCACGCTCGACGCTGCTTAACTTGGCTGGGGGAAAGCGAGTGCTCCGACCACTGAGCTATCCCATCCCCAGCGCTATATAAATTCCATATATTATTATTATTATTACCTAACTTTACTGTAGAACTGCACAGTACAGTCGCTCTGATCCGAGAGGTTTGTGTGAGTGAATATATCATATGTAATTCATGAACGAACGCATGCACAGGTCTACCCTGTGGTGGAGACGAAGACTTGGTGAAAATTTGGGAAGGAATGTCGGAGTGTTGTCAGTGTGTGTGTATGTGTGGGTGGAGAATGTAGAATTTTGGTGAAAAAAAGATTTAAAGAAGAAAAAAAGATTTAAGGAAGAATTTGTCAAATATGGAATGAATTTTTAGTGTTGTCTGATCAGTGTCGTGATAATGATAAGAATTTGATGTGAATAGTAATACTAATATTGTAATAATGATGATGATGATGATAAAAATAATGTTAAATACTACTACTAATGATAATACTAATTATGAATAGTAATGATGATGATAATAATAATGATAATGATTCTACTACTGATGGTGATGATAGTGATGATGATGATAATAATAATAAAATGATACTAACACTAATACTACTACTAACACTAAGTTCTACAAATGCTAAGTACAACTAATACTGTACATAAAATTTACTAGTGTACTACTAAGTACTTACTGAGTACTAAATTTTTAATTGTACTAAACTGTACTAAGTACTACTACTAATGATGATGATGGTAAACAACACCAGTTTACACACACACTCACACACACATATGTACACCCCCCCCCCCCCCCCCCCCCCACACAACACAACACACAAACACACACAAACACACACACACACAAACACTACAACAACACAAACAACACACACACTACACACAACACACAAACACACACAAACACTACACACACTACACACACACACAAACACACACACTAACACACACACTACAACACACTACACACACACACACACACACTACACACACACTACACACTAACACACACACACTAACACACACAACACAACTACAACACACACACTAACACACACACACACTACACACACACACACACACCCACACTACACACTACACACACACACACACACACACACACACACACTACACACCACCAACAGTACCCCCCCCCCCCCCCCCCCCACACCCACACAAACACACATTACACACACACACACACACAGCGAACGACCTACAGATCACACACTCACCACACGAGCAATCTTCACACACACCCCCCCCCCCTCCCTCCCTTAAATCTGTGTCATCCCCCCCCCCCCCCCCCCCCATGCCCCCTACCCCCCTCCCCCACCTTTTTCTTCCTCCTCCCTAAATCAGTTCTTAGTGTTTCCCCCCTTTCTTTCTTCTTTCTCTTCTAAATGCATGTGTTTTATTTTTTAAATATTTGAATACATTGTATATATTGTTCTTCTTTTCAAGAGAAAGTGTTGACAGGCTTATCAAGGGGCCAGCATATTGAGGGCGGCGCCCATCTCCTCTCCCTCGCTGCTTTACCTTCCCTGACCCTAAAGAGGGCAGGTACTCATTTACAGCTGGGTGAACTGGGGGACTGTACTGATGAAGCCAAGGCGCTCAAACGGTCGCCCATCCAACTGGTAACCACGCTCGATGCTGCTTAACCTTAACTGGGGGAAAGCGAGTGCTCTGACCACTGAGCTGTCCCGTCCCCTAGTACTTTAGTAATCACATGTTTTTCAGTATTCATGGTGGTGTTTTTTTCTCCCTAAATCTATACTGGCATCTAAATACTCCTATGAAGAAAAATAATAAATTGCAGTTTTCATGACTTTACCTCAGTTGTGGTTTTTTTCAGTGTGACATTTTTTCTTTCCTTTTCCCCCCATTTTTCTTCTTCTTCTTCCCCCCCCCCCCCCCTCCCCTCTACTCCCCTAAACTCTAAAGCTTTTACTGTCCTCTAGATCTACCTGTGGGAAAATCCTTTTCTTCTTCGTCTTCTTCGTTGTCTTCTTCTTCTTTGTCTTCTTCTTCTTCGTCTTTTTCTTCGTCTTCTTCTTCTTCGTCGTCTTCTTCTTCTTCGTCTTCTTTGTCTTCTTCATCATCTTCTTTTTCTTCGTCTTCTTCTTCTTTGTCTTCTACTTCATCTTCTTCTTTTCTTCTTCTTCTTCTTCTTCTTCTTCGAACGCTCAGACAGCAACTAACTATTGTTGTGTGTCATATGAACAAAAATACTTTGCACTGCTGCCGTTAAGCACCTGACAAGTCAGGCCCAGCACATCCAACTTTTGGTGTGGGAGATAATTATCATCTTTGACGTCGTTCTGGAGAAAAAGGAATGGACCAAGAAGGCAGAAAAACAGACGAGAAGGAGGAGGGACAAGAAGAAAAGGAAAAAAAAAGGCCGAAACATAGAGAGGAATAGAAAAGAGCGAATTCCTAGGACGGAATTTCCAGAAGGTGGGGATGCTATTTATACTGACAAGCCCCCAGGCATTCCCACGGGAGGGGTGGGGGTGGGGGGAAAGGGTTGATAAGGCCTGACAAGGTCTGTTACTGCAGGAAACTACTTTTAGTAGTGGTGGTGGTGGTGGTGGTGGTGTAGTGTACTTGGTAACCATGTAGTTGGAGACATTGTACCATGCCTTTCCCTCTGTGTTTGTGTGTGTGTGTGTATGTGTGAGTGTGTGTGTGTGTGTGTGAGTGAGTGAGTGTGTGTGAGTGTGTGAGTGAGTGTGTTGTGTGAGTGTGTGTGTGTGGTGACCAGGGTTTAGGGTCAGCTTGGACTGAATTACATCAGGTATACATACATGTAGTAGGTGTGTCAGTGTTGGACATTTGTTTGGCATATTTTGATAACTGTGGTGGTGGTTGTGTGTGTGTGTGTGGGAGGGGGGGGGGGGGAGGGAGTGTGTGTTTGTGTGTGTGTGTGTGTGTGTGTGTGAGAAGGGTGTGTGTGTGTGTGTACTTTCAGTGCATGTGTGTGTAGTGTGTGTGTTGGACATTTTCATTTTATACTTTTTATTTGAGGATGATGGAATTTACAAGTGTTCATTTTGTTAACTTTTCCAACTGGCAGGCACACAATGGCCTACTCTTGCGAAAAGCGGTACAGGTTTTAATGTGTGTGTGTGTGTGTGTGTGTGTGTGTATGCAAGATGTTCTGTGTGTAAGTGTGTGTGTGTGTGCGCGCAGGTGTGTGGGTACATTTTTCATTGTTTCACTTACTAATATTATATAATTATGTCTCATTGTCTGTGTGTTACAATCTCAGTCTCAGCTTTTATCTGTCTCTCACCACCCCCCAACCCCCCACACCCCCTTTCTCCCCCTCTCTCTTCCTCACTCTCCCTCCTTGGCCTCCCTCTCCCTATACATAATGTCCTCCTCCCTTTCTTCCCACTCCCTCTCTTTCACTCCTCCGCCGCTTTATCATCATCTTTTTCACATTTCGTCTAGAGGGTCTCTCTCTCACTCTCATCTCTCTTCTGTCATCACTCTTCACTCACTCCTCTCTCCCTCTCCGTCTTCTCCTTCTGTCTCTCTGCTCTCTCTTCGTGTCTGTCGTGTCACACTCATCACCATCTCCTTCCTCTCTGTCTGCCTGCACTCGTCTGCTGCCTGCCTGTCTGATCTGTCTTGCTCCTGCCTGTTCCTGTCTGCCTCTGTCTGCTCTGTTTGTTGTCTGTCCACTCACTCACTCCTATTTCCCTGTCCGTTCTGTCTGTCCTGCCTGCTTCTCTGTCTGCTGTCTGCCTCTCTGTCTGTTCCTGCCTGCCTCTCTGTCTGTCTGCCTGCCTGCCTGTCTGTTCTCTCTGTCTGTATCTCCTGTCCTGTCTCTCTGTCTGCCTGCGCCTGTCTGTCTGCCTGTCTGCCTGCCTAGTCTGTCTGCCTCTCTGTCTTGTGTGTCTGTCACACTCACTCACTCACTCCTATCTCCCTGTCTGTCTCCTGTCTCGTCTGCTCTGCTGCTTTGTTTTGTCTGTCTGTCTCTCTCACTCCTGTAGCTTGCTCATGTCTTTTTATCAACCTGACTTTCCCTCAAGAGCTTTTCCAACTAATCGCCCCCTCCCCCCCCCCCCCTTCTTTCTCTCTCTCTCCCTCCCTCCCTCTCTCCTCTCTCTCTCTCTCCAACCCCTCCCTCTGTCTCCTCTCTCTACTTCTCCCACTTTCCCCTACCTCCCTCCAAACTTTCCCTAATTCTCACCCCCCTTACCCCCCTCCTCTTACAGCTGTGCTTACTCCCAGTACAGTAGCAGCTCATTTCCCCCCTCTCCCCTCCCATACCCCCCTCCCCCCCCCCCCTCCCTCCTCCCTCATACATTTGGGTATAAATGTCATTGCGCTCTCGCTTTCGCTGGCTCGCTCGCCTACCTTAACTTGGGTGGATCAGCGGTTTAGAGGTAGCGCACGTGCTTTGGGAGCGAAAGATCGCGCGTTCGATATTCCTGTCTGAACCTGGTTGTTTCTATCTCCCTTCCTCCCCCGCTCCCCTTTCCCCAATTCACTCTACTAGACAGGGTGGTGGTCTGGGTGCTAGTGTTTCGGATGAGACGGTAAATCCAGGTCTCGTGTGTGAGATGTACACTTTGGGTGATTTGAGTTGTTGCTTTAATAGATAGTCAGCGCTAAATTAGATTCTATACATTCTTCTTTATTTTTCTTCTTAAATTATCATCATCGTTATTAATAATAACAATAATAATTATAATAATTATTATTATTGTGATAGTACAGTAAGTAGATTACCTCCCATGTTACCTCCCACGCGATCGGAGCGACGTGTTACTATTTTGGGACACACCTGCAAATTGTGCAGCGTTCTGTTTCCTAGGGTGGCGGTTGAAAACCGTTCGTCGCGTGCACTTAACCTACTCGGTGAAATGTAGAATGTATGTAACCTTTGTATAGAGGCCAACATTGAGACTGTGCCTTGTACCTGAGGGTTATTTTGTGCAGGGATGAGACACCAAATATGTCCTCTCTGTTACACTATTCTTGTGCAACAACCGGTCACGAAAAAGGTTGTTTGTTGGTAGGATTTTGTAAGAAAAAGTCTCTCTCTCTATATATACATAAAGGAAGGTGGCAGGATGGTTTTATAGACGTTTGCTTGTTAGGGCAACCGTGAGGTTCTGGATTCGATTCGATTCCCAGCCTTTTTGCCCATTCGTCCCAGTTTTGACTGGAAATTTCGAATTCTTAAGGAAGAAGTCTGTATACTACACACACACATCATTACACACTCACTCCCCCCCCCACATACTCTCGCAAACACACACACTACACTACACCCACA
>CM054166.1:1922190-1934690 GCA_028751875.1 Rapana venosa
ATTCCCTTCTTTTCTTTCTTTCTTTCTGTCTTGTTTTCCTTAAATTTTAATCTGCTTTTGGGCTTTTTGCTGTCTAATTTGGTAACTTTGGTGTCTTTTTTTTTTTTTTTCTGTCTTTCCTTGTCTTTTTCTTTCTTCGCTTTTTTCTTTTTCTACTCTTTCTCTTTCTTTTCTTTCTTTCCTTTTTTTTTTCTTCCATTTTTTCTATATTTCTTTCTTTTCTGTCTTTTTTTATTTTTTGGTAACTTTCTTTTTTCTTTCTTTCTTTCTCTCTTCTTTCTTTCTTGTTTTGTTTCCTTTCTTTTCTTCTTTCTTTTCTTTTTGTCTGTCTTCCTGTCTGTCTTTCTTTCTTTCTCTTCTTTTCTTTTCTGTCTTACTTTTTCGGACTTCTCTTTCTATTTTTGTTATTTTTATCCTTCAGTCCTTTTTTCATATTGATATTTTTTCCTCTTTCTTTTTCCCTTTTCTTACATTTCCAAATCTTTTCTTGGTTTGATGGTCTTTTCTTCATTTTAAAACATTAACTTTTTTTTTCCTTCTCCTTTCCTTTTCCTCTTTTTCGTTCTCCTCCGTCTTTTCATTTCCCTTCATTTTAAAGAAAGTAAAAAATCCCCCCTTTGTTTTTTCTTGTTTTCTTTTTTTCTGTCTGCCCGTCTGTCTTTCGCCTGGTCTGTCTATTTATTCATTTTGTCTTCCCTTGTCTGTCTGTCTTTCTTTCTATTCTTTCAAATCCTGTCTGGCTGTCTGTTTGTCTTTCTGCTTAACTTGCATTACTTTTCTTTAAACTCATGGCTTCAAGCTGCATTACTTTCCTCCCTTTTATTCTAAAACTGTTTCTGTTTTTTTTTCTCCCTTCCTAAATTTCTTTTTGCTGGTTTTCAGTCTTTCTTTTCATTCCCCTCTTCCTCCCCCCCCGCTCCCCCCAACGTACCTCTCTCCTCTCTAGCTCTCTCTTTCCTCTGTTTTTTCTGTCTGTCTGTCTCATCTCTGTGTGTGCACTAATGGCAAATTAACAAACCCTTTGTCAATGTCATTCTCTCTAACTCTCCATCTATCCTCCCTCCCTCCCTCAACGTAGAACGCCTTCCCATCCTGCCACGCCCACTCCACTCCTCTCCCCCTCTTTCCCTCTCCTCTCCCTACTCCCTACCTTCTTTTATCCCTTTTTCCTCCTCTTTTTTCGTCCCTCACCTCCCTCTCTCATCTTTCTTCTGTCCCCCTTCAAATCCTCCTCTCCCCTCCTTTTTTCTCTCTCCTCTCTCGTCCCTCAGCATCTTGTTCCTTCTCCCCCCCCCCACCCCCTTTCCCTCTCTTCTCCCTTCCACTCCCTCCCTCCCTCATTTTCCCCCCCCCCCCACCCCTCTCCTCCATCTCGGCTCTACATCTCTCTCCCTCCATCTTTTCCTCTCCCCCAGCCCCCTTCCCGCTCTCTCTACAATCTCCGTCGTCCTCGAGCCGTTTCTCCTCGTCTCTCGCCCCTCCTCCGTCCACCTCCCTCCCCTCGCGTTTTTGTTTTTTGTTTTTCAACGAAAGGCTTTGAAAAGAAAGAGAACTGCATGCCACGTTAAAGAGTTATTCCACTTCATTAATGTGATTGTAGATTCATTTTGTCTGGGAAGTGTTTGGGCCGTTCTTTTTCGTGGTTCTCGGTGTTTTGTTGTTGTTTTGTTGTTGATGGTTTTTTTTCCCTTTCTTGTTCCTCATGCTAGTGTTGTTTGTCTTGTATCTTTTTTTATGTTCTTGGATTTTTCTCTGTGCTGAAATTTTTTGGGTTTATGTTCATGTTCAACTTTGTGGTTATTCTTTTAGTATTTTTTTTGTTCTGCTTATTTTTTTGTTGTTGATTGTTTTATTTGGTTTGTTTGTTTGTTATTGTTGTTACTTAGTTCACTTGGTTGTTGTTCCTCTCCTCCTCCCTTCTTCCTTCTTAAATCTTCTTCCTTTTGCTTCCTTCTTGCTTGCTCTTCTTCTTACTTTCCCTCTTTTCTTTTTTTTCCATTCACCTCCCGTTTTCTTTTTACGCCCTTCTCCTTTTTCATATTCTCCCCTTCTTTCCTTCTTATCCCTTTCTTTTTTTTTCTTCTCATCTCAGTTATTTTCTGAATATTCCCCAGCGTTTTGTTGGTTATAGAAATTTTTTATTGCTATCATTGTTTATTTGATTCGTTTTATGTTTATTTGAATACTAACACTGAACTAAAAAAACAAAAAAAGTAAATCGAACCCCATGATTTTTGTTGTTAGATTTTGTAATTTTTTTTTAAAAAACCCCCAATTTCCATGTTGAAATTTGAAGAAAAAAAACTTTTAATTGTCTTTTTTTTGGTTATTTATACTATTTTAATTTTTTATTTTGTCTTATTCTTTTATTTCGAAGATAATGGAATAAGCACTCATGTGCTTTTTTCCATCCAGTCCCCGTGTGTATGCAGTTTTGTCAATTTTGTCATCCGTTCCCACCGGCACACAATGGCCTACTCTTCCGAAAAGCGGAACGGGTTTTTACGTGTGCGCAAGATGTTCTGCGTGCGTTCGCACACGGGACCTCGGTTTATAGCCTCATCCGAAGGAATTTTGGGGAGAATGGAATTGGCACTTGTGTTAACTAACTCCAGGGGGAAAAATCCTCTTGAACGAGAATCGAACCCAGGTCAGTAGATCACGAAAGCATCACTCTAACCACCAGGCTATCCCGTTTTGTTTTGTTAAGTTTGTTTTGTTTGTTTGTTTTAGTTTTCCTTTGCTTAATCTGAAGAACATTAACTTATTTTGTGGTTGTCTTTAAAAAAAAAATTGTGTTGCATTCCAAATAGTTTATCATCCCAAAACAAGAGAAATGACAGGAGTTTTGTAGAAATTGGCGTCTCTGCCATGGGTTCTTTAACCTTTACCATTTCAATATTATGATCTAGGCATCTTTTCCACTGTCTTTCTGTCACAGGTACCCACTCGCTACAAAAACTAATGAGTAGGGCAAGGTGTTGTTTTTTTTTTTTTTAATGGAGGTAGACACAGAAATAGAAATAGCCTTGTGTGAGAACTAGGCTGTGTTGCCGTGGAGTCTTTAACCTTTAACATTTCAACGTTTTGTGGGATGTTGGGAGGGTAGCAAGCGAGGGATATCGGTTGGCGATAGAAAAAATTAGAAAAAAGAGGATTGTGGTGAGGAGGGGGAAAATGTCACAATTTTCCTATCTCGTCAAAGTTGGAAAGGATGGAGTCGGTTTCTTGTTCACGTTTGTTGTTGTTGTTTTCTTTTTCGAATGTGTGTGTGTGTGTGTGTGTGTGTGTGTGTGTGTGGTGTGTGTGTGTGAGTGTATGTGTGAGGCGTCGCCGCTGGGGTTTGGGGGGTGGTGGTGTTATGTGGTTGTGTGTGTTTGTGTGTGAGTGTGTGTGGTGTTTGTGTGTGTGTGTGTGTGTGTGTGGTGTGTTCCTTCTCTGTCGGTGTTTCTTGTTTGTTCTTGGCTAGTTTAGAAGTTCTATGTGTCTCTCTGTATCTGTCTTGTTAGATTGTCTCTGTCTCCGTCTTTCTCTGTCCTCTCTCTCTTTCCCATCTCTCTAACTCTCTCGGTTTTCTCTCTCTCTCTTCTCTCTCCTCTCTCCCTCTCCTCTCTCTCTCTCTCTCTCTCTCTCTCTCTCCCTCCCTCCTTTTCTCTCTGGCTCTCTCAGTCTCTCTCAGTCTCTCTCTCTCGTCTCTCTCTCTCTCGGTCTCTCTCTCTGTCTGCTTCTGTCTCTGTCTCTCGCGTTTTCTCTCTCTCTCTCTCTCTCTCTCTCTCTCTCTCCTCTCTCTCTCTCTCTCTCTCTCTCACCCTTTTTCATTCACTCTTTACCTACCTCTTATTTTCCCCCCTCCTCCCCCCTCCTAATGTGTGTGTGTTTGTTTCTCTCTCTCTCTCTCTCTCTCTTCTCTCTCTCTCTCTCTCTCTCTCTCTCTCCCTCTCTTCTCTTCCTCTCATCCTTGTCATTCCACTTCCTCTTCTCCATTAAACACACAAAACAAAAACCAATGTGAATAATTTTACCATTTTCTGTTGTCATGGTCAGGAATGTTGACAGATAATACAAACCCGTAATTACACAAGCAACAGCAACAACAACCACCACCGTTGACAGGATAATACAAAACCCATACAAACAAACAGCAACAACAACCACCACCACCGTTGACAGGATAATACAAACCCATACAAACAAACCACCACCACCGTTGACAGGATAATACAAACCCAAACAAACAAACAACAACAATCACCGTTGACAGGATAATACAAACCCATACAAACAAACAAGCAACAACAACAACCACCACCGCCGCTACCCACTACTGGACTGTACCCACCCACACTCACCATTAGGGCTGTAACATGGGAACATCATCATCTCATCAGGGAAACGGTCGAGTGTGTGATTGCAAATAATATCACAGATTGTGGATCGTACATCGCCAACTAACAGACCCTCCCCCCTTCCGAACCAGCCCCATCCCCCCTCCCCCCTCAGAACCCCCCCCCCCCCCCCCCCCCCCCCTCCCCCCCGACCCCCCCCCCCGCCCCCCACCCCCCCCCCCCCCCGTCAGCCCCCCCCCCCCCTCCTCATGTAGTGTATTATCGATCTGGTCGCGTGAAGTGGGAGAGAAACATTGTTCTGGAGTGAATGTTCACCAGTAGTGAATTGTTGGGGGTGGGGTGGGTATAGGGTTAGTGTATGGGTTTTTTGAGTTCCTGAGGAAGTTTTGTTGTTCGGTTGTTGTTGTTCTTGTTTTGTTCTTGTTCTTCTCCTCATTCTTGTTGTTGTTGTTGTTGTTGTTGTTCTTCTTCTTCTTTTTCTCTTTCTTCTTCTTCTTCTGAATTGTTGTTGTTGTTCTTCTTCTTCCTCCTCCTCGTTCTTCTTTTTCTTCTTTTTCTTCTTTTTCTTCTTCTTCTTCTTCTACTGTTTCTTCTTCTTCTTCTTCTTCTCTCTTCTTCTTCTTCTTCTTCTTCTTCTACTTCTTCTTCTTCTTTCTTCTTCTTTCTTCTTCTCCTCCTCCTCCTCCTCCTCCTTCTGAATTGTTGTTCTTCTTTTTCTTCCTCCTCCTCCTTCTCCTTCTTTTTCTTCCTCCTCCTCCTCTTTCTTCTTCTTCTTCTTCTCTTCTTCTTCTTCTTCGTCTTCGTCGTCGCGTCGTCGTCGTCGTCGCCATCGTCGTCGAACGCTCAGACAACAATTATTGTTGTCATATGAGCGAAAATGCGTTGTGCTGCCGTTAAGCGCCTGACAAGTCAGGCCCAGCCCTTCCGACTTCAGCGTGGGGGAGAATCGATATTGTAAGTCTTTCTGGGGGGAAAAAAGCAGGAAAATGGACCAAGAAGGCAGAAAACAGACTAAGAAGGAGGTGACAGGAAGAAAAAAAGGAACACGGCAGAAACAAAAGAGAGGGATAGAAAAGAGGGAATTCCTAGCGCAGAATTTCTGGAAGGTGGGGATGCTATTTATACTGATAGGTTTCCCCGGCATTCCCAGTGGGGGAAAGGAAGCTAGGGAAACACTGCAGGGATATGCCGATAGCCACCTGTCAGTGTCGGTGTCAGTGTCAGTGTCGGTGTCAATTAGTTCCCCGACCCAGTTCAAATGGCTGTGTCAGTTATTGATGTCAGCTAAGTGTCAAGGCCTATATTAACGTGTTTGTTATGCCTTGACGTGTTGTGTTGAGGGTGTGTGTGTATGTGTATGTGTGTGTGGGGGTGGTGGGGGGGGGGGGGTTTGGGGGGTGGGTGGTTGTGTTGTGGTGTGGTGTGTGTGTGTTTTGTGTGAGAGAGAGAGAGAGAGAGAGAGAGAGAGAGAGAGAGAGAGAGAGAGAGAGAGAGAGAGAGAAAGAGAGGGAGAGAATGTGTATGTGCGTTTGTGTGTTATGTGTGGGGTTTGTTTGTGTTGTGGGTTGTGGGTGTGGTGTGATGTGTGTGTGAGAGAGAGAGGAGAGAGAGAGAGAGAAGAGAGAGAGTGAGAGAGAGAGAGAGAGAGAGAGAGAGAGAGAATGTGTATGTGCGTGCGTGCCTGTGTGTGTATGTGTGCGTACACGGGCGTGCCTGTGTGTGTATACTCTGTATTTGTGTGTGTGTGTGTGTGGTGTGCGTGTGTGTGTGCGTGTGTGTGTGTGTGTGTGTGTGTGTGTGCGCGCGCGGATGCATATTCAAGGAGTTACTCCAGTTAGTGTCCATGTTAACTGGATTGTCGTACTTGTACACTGTACGTACATAATATGTGGAATATAAAACCCCTTTTTGAGGTGGAGAGGCTAAAAAAAAAATTGTTTTGTTTTTGGTGAAAGTGTTTAAGGATTGTATTACTGAAGACAGGTGCAGTTTTTGCGTTAGTTTCATTTCCATTTTTGTTGTTGTTGTTTTAAGTTTTGTGCGAGAAAGGTGGATTTGCGCAATATTGTGTGTCGCTGTAGAGATCTGGTGTGTTTTTGTGTCTTGTTTGGTTTGGCAAAATTAGATAGGAGTGTTATCGTGTGAAGTTAAGTGCGCGCGGACGGGCATGCGCTCGTGCATGCATGTGCGTTCGCGTGCATGCATGTACATGCATATATATGCATGCATACGCTCATGCATGCGCGCACACATATCGTTGGGGGACGGGATAGCTCAGTGGTCGGAGCACTCGCTTTCCCCCAGCCAAGTAAAGCAGCATCGAGCGTGGTTATAACTTGGATGGGTGACCATTTTCGCGCCTTGGCTTCAGTACAGTCCCCCAGTTTACCCAGCTGTAAATGGGCACCTGCCCTCTTTAGGGTCAGGGAAGGTAAAGCAGCGAGGGAGAGGAGATGGGCGCCGCCCTCAATATGCTGGCCCCTAGAGAAGTTGAGGTCTCTGACGCCTCACTCCTCTACGATCACATAGGTTATGGGACACCTTTACCTTGTTTTACCTTTATTATACGTTGCATGTGTCATGGTGTGTTGTCACCTCCCACCACTACACCAGAGTATTATCCCCACCTGGAAGCAGATCCAGAGAGAGAGAGAGAGGGAGAAAGATAGAAAGGGGGAGAGAGAGAGAGGGGGGGAGGGGGAGGGAAAAGGGGGAGGGAAAAGGAGGGAGGGGAGAAGGGATGGAGGGGGGAGAGGGGGAGGGGATAGGAGAGAGGGGGAGAGAAGAAGAGAGAGAGGGGGAAGGAATGAGACGAGGGAGAGGGGGAGATAGAGAGGGGAGAAGGAGGGAGGGGAGGAGAGGGGTGGGGGAGGGAGAGAAAAGGGGGGAAGAGATGGGAGAGGGGGGGAAAAAGAGGGGGGATAAAAGATGGAAAAGGAGGGGAGAAGGGAGAGAGGGGGGGAAGAAAGGGGGGAGGATAAAAAGGGGGAAGAGGGGGGGGAGAGAGAAAAGGGGGGGAGAGAGGGGAGGGGGGGGAAGGGGAGGGAGAGGAAGAAAAGAGGAGGAGGAGAGGGAGGAGAGAGAGAGAAAAAGGGGGAAGAGAGAGAAAGGACTTTTTTTAAATAAAAGGAAATTTTAAAAAAAAAGAATAAAAAAAGCAAACGGTTTCAAAGTTTGTTGCTTTTCCCCCCCCCAAAATTCCACCAAGTTTTTAAAGACACCCCCCTTCCTATCTTCGTTTCAGCAACAAGTTTGGCAGAGAAGACAATGACAATGACAATGACAATTTTTTTTGTAAAAGCTGTTAAAGCCCTTTTACAAGGGGGACAGGGGGGAAGGGACTGGGCCAAAAAACACGTTTTTTCAGAAAACAATGTATCATTTTACCCCCAAAATGGTCGCCCATGGCATGGACCCCACAACTGGTGAAGTGTTTTAATTACGTTTTCAGATGAATGGTCCCAACACTTTCCCCCTTTGCTAAAGGGGAAAGGGAGGGGGGGGAAAACAACAACCACAAACTCATTTAAACCCCCGGTCTGAGGGGGCTTCCTGTCCCACATTCCGTCTGATCCGTAACTCATGTTTTTCCAACACGTAAAAAACCCTACTCACAAATGCCAAAACCTCCTTTTTGCTCTCTTTTCTCTTTTTCTTTTCTCCCCTTCTCTTCTCTCTCTCTCTCTCTCTCTCCCTCTCTTTCCTCTCTCTTCACACACACACACAATGCACCACTATGCATCACACACGCACAACACACGCCGAAACAAAAAAGCACAACACCACAACGCACGCACAAAACCCCGCCGACACACACACGCACGAACTTAAACAACACACACATACACACACGGCCACGCATGCACAAGGGGGGTGCCATGCACACACAACACACACCTCCAACGCACATATAAAGCAACCTCATCCTTCTAACCCAAAAAAATCTGATGCATCCATAAACTTTAAAACACCACCCAGAAACTAATTCTGTTTTTGATTCTGCACGATCGCAGTGTCCACAGCTGCAGCTTGGAAAAAATGCTTTTTCCTCCTGATCTTTTCCTGGTGTTCTTTTTTGAAAACCCAAAAAGTAATCAGCGGGGTTTTGTGAGTGTCATCGTCCAAAATAAACTGAAAATATACTTCACTTTCAAAAAGATAGTACCGGTATTCATCAGAGTATACCATTAAGAAAGCCCTTTTGTTTCTAGAAAGTCCCGAGATTTTTCTGCAGGGTCTGTTTTTTTCAGCCCACCCACAAAATTCTTTATAGTTTCCACTGTAGCCCCATCCAAATTGATTAGATATTCGTCACAGTCCCCCCCTCCACATAAATTTAGTACGCACCAACCAGGTAATTTTCCCCCTTGTTGTTCAGCCACTGTTTTACTTCCCCAACACTGTGACAGCACCTACGCACGGGGAAAATCTGTGTGGGAAGCACGATTTGCAGGCATGTGGTTTGGAAGGCTGGGGGGTTGGTGGTGAGACAGACGGGGGAGGGGGGTGTTGGCAAAACAATTGGCGAAATTCGAAAGGGAACAAGCACTTGCCTTTTCTTCTTGCCTTTCCTTTGGGGCGTCTCCTCTCCCCTGCCCGCCCCTCTCCTTGCCTGTCTCCTCCTCTGTCCTTCTCGGGCCCCGTTGGGTTTACTGGGGGGCTTTCTGCGGAATCACGGGGTTTGTTCCCCCATTTCCCATCACTTGGGGCCAGCCTTTGTCGAAGCACAAAATCGTTTGCTCGCCTTTCCCACAGACCCTTCCATGAGGGGGTGCAGTGCTGTTGAGCAGGGCACCCAGCGTCACTTCCGCGTGTGGGGAAACCCCACAACTGGGATGGGCTGGGTTATTGCAATTTAAACACAAAATTTTCACAGCAAAATTTCGCCCTGCCTAATCCAAGGGAATACCCCACTCCGGGGAGGAGAGAGAGAGAAGAGAGAGAGAGAGAGAGAGAAGAGAGAGTCAAGGGGAGAGTCGAGAAGAGACAGAGCGAACAGAGAGAGAAGCAGCAGAGAGAGACAACAAGAGAGAAGAGGAAGAAAGGAGACAGAGAGAGACAATGACAATGCACAGTTTATTGTGAAAGCATCACGCCCATTCAAAGGGGACGGGATGGGATTGGGGACAAAAAACAGAAAACGAAAAGAAATTAATGACAGCCCAAACATCTTTAGACTGGTTTTCCCTATCATTGTTCTATAAAATAAGCATTCACGGACCACAGTTTCTTCATGTTGTTAAGTCATCCAGAATGTACAACAATTAAAACAAGAAAAAATCTTTGTAAACATTTCCCCCCAACACAGCAGTGGGTCCTAGCATGCACTGTTCCCTGTCATGTAGCATGAAGGGACATCTTTTACCTTCCCCCCTTTGCTGCAACCTTTCCATTACATCTGCCCGTGTAACAGTTTCTTCCCCCTTTTTGCGCTTTCATCCCCATCTTTCCAAAACCCCCCACACTCGCTCCGTTTCTTCTCTGCACACTTTTTACAGAGGAGAGAAAGAGAGAGACAGGAAGGGGACAGAGCGAGAGACGACAGAGGGAGGAGAGAAGGACTCGAACTGTTTATTGAGATTAAATGCGCTTTGGTTTGGCTTTTCAAGATTACGCTATATAAATTTTCCATCATTATTATTATTTTATTATTTTTGTTAAAGGATAAGCCACAGGATTCTTTTCCCCCTGAGAGAGAGAGAGAGAGGGATGGACGAACGGAGGGAGGGAGGGAGAGAGAGACAACAGACAGAGGGAGAGAGAGTGAAATAGAGGAGAGGTAGAGAGGGGATGAGGGAGACAGAAGAGGGGGGGAGGGGAGACAGAGAGAGGGAAGGAGGGAGAGAGAGGAGAGGGAGCGAGGAGGGGAGAGAGAGAGAGAGAGAGAGACAGAAGGAGGGAAGAGAAAGAGAGAGAGTATATAGAGAGAGAGGGAGAGAGAGACGGAGAGACAAAGAGAGAGAGAGAGGGGAAAAGAGAGGGGAAGAGAGAGAGAGAGAGAGGGGAAATGTATCATGGCTTCCATCTTTGGTTTCGTAGTCGAAGACTTTTAGTGGGGGTGGGGGGGGGGGGGGGGGGGGATTTAAACTCCGCTTTTAGAGAGACCTAAAAACAAAAAAAAAAAAAAACCACAAAGAAAAGAAGGGGAGTATAAGTTAAACAAGCAAAAAAGCCGAAGAAAGGAGAAAACCGAAAATCTCCTAAACCGAAACAAAAAAAAAAAAAAGAAAAAAGAAAAAAAATACAAAAGAAAAGAAGACCTAAGAGCTACCCTGTCTAATCCCCCCCCCTCACGAAAAGAGTGCGCATAGTATAAGACTGGTTTTCTTGTCTCTCTTTCTCAGTCTTTGTGTGTTGTGTGTGTGGTGTGTGTGTGTGTGTGTGTGTTGTGTGAGTGTGTGTGTGTGTGTGTTGTGTGTTGTGGGTGTGTGGGGTTGTGTGTGAGTGTGTTGTTGTGTGTGTTGTGTTGTGTGTGTGTGTGTGTGTGTGGGGTGTGTGTGGTTACTCTCTCTCTTGTGTCTCTGTCTGTCTTTTTGGGTTGTCTCTGACTCTCTCTCTCCCCCTCCTCCCCTCCCCCTCTCTCTCTCTCTCCTTCGGATGAGAACTATTAACCATGTGCGAACGCACGCAGAACATCTTACGCACACGTTAAAACCCGTTCCGCTTTTCGTAAGAGTAGGCCATTGTGTGCCGGTGGGAACGGATGACAGAATTTTTCAAAACTGCATACACAATGGGGACTGGATGTAAAAAAGCACAATAGTGCTTATTCCATTATCCTCGAAAGAAAAAGAATAAAATAAATCGATCTCTGTCTGCTTACTGCCGTATGTCTGTCTGTCTCATTTATGTCCAAGTCTCTATCTCTGTCCCTGTCTGTCTGTCTGTCTCTCCCTCCCCCCCTCTCCCCCCTCCCTCCTCTCTTCTCTCGGTGTCCCCCTCTGTCTCTGTGTCTGTCTGTCCTCTCTTCCCCCCCTCCCCCCCTTTCTCTCCCCTCTCTTTCTCCCCCCCCCCCACCCCATCTCTGTTCCCCCCCTCTCTCCCCCTCCCTCTCTCCATCCCTCCCTCTCCTCCCTCTCCATCCCTCCCCCTCTCCTTTTCCTCTTCTCTTTACCCCCTCCCTCCCCCCCTCTCCCCTCTCTCTCTTTGTCTCCCGTCGCTTTCTCTGTTTCGTCAGTCTTTTCTCTCCCTGTTCTCTCTTCTCTGACTGACTGTTCTCCCGTGTTCTGTCTTCTCTCTCTCTCTCTCCTCCCCTCTCTCTCTCTCTGTCTGTCTGGGCTGTCTGTGTCTGTCTCTGTCTCTCCCCTCTCTCTCTCTCTGTCTCTCTCTGTCTTTGTTGTCTCTCTCTCTCTCTCTCTCTCTCTCTCTCCCCTCTCTCTCTCTCTCTCTTTTCTCTTCCCTCCCGCCCTCTCTCTCTCCCTCCACCCCCCCTCTCTCTCCCTCTCTCTCTCCCTCTCTCTCTCTCTCCTCTCTCCCCCCCTCTCTCTCTCTCCCTCTCTCTCCCTTTTTCTCTTCCCCTCTCTCTCTGTCCCCCCCCCCTCTCCCTCTCTTTCAAAAACCAGGCAACGAACACCGCAGGAAAAAGGCTATACTATACTAAACCTGCCCAGCAGCCCAGCCTAGCCTGCCTGACTGTTGTCTGTAGCCAGGCGAATAATGCAGGTCGGTGTGTCCTGACACTGTCTTGTCTGTCTGTGGTCTGTGGTCTACTGACAAAAGAAGGAAGGAGGGAGGGAGGGAGGGAGGGTGATGCTGATGTTGCGTCTGATGCATGCCGCTCCTTGGCCTACAGTCAGTGTAGCGAGCGCTGGGTGGAGGTTGAGATCTAGTGAAGTCAATCTGTTATCATTCTTCTTGGATGCGCTTGTAGAAAAGGGGGGTTGGGGGGGGGGGGGGGGGGGGGGGGGGGGGTCATAGGGCGGAGGGTGGTGGAAAGAAAGAAAGGAAAGGAAGGAAGAAGGGTGGGGGGGAGGTTGGGGGGGGAGGGTGGCGGTAAAGAAAGGAAGTAAGGGAGAAATGAAGGGAAGAAGGAGAGGAAGTAACGGAAAGAAAGAACGGTTTCAATGTTTGTGTGTGTGTGTCCGTGTGTGGTGTGTGTGTGTGTGTGTGTTGTGTGTGTGTGTGTGTGTCTCGTGTGTGTGACTGTGTCTCTCT
>CM054166.1:1939690-1947190 GCA_028751875.1 Rapana venosa
GATTTGAACACTTTTTATCAGTCACCCACAAGTTTGTCGCATGTAAATCTAGATAATTTATGCTTTGCAGTTAGTTACACAATACTCTGCTTGCTTGCCTGCCTGCCTGCCTGTCTGTCTGCCTGTCTTGTCTGTCCGTCAGTCTTGTCTGTCTGTCTCTCTCAAATAAAGATAAACTCTCTCTCTCTCTCTCTCTCTCTCTCGTTTGTAATCACACAAGTTTGCGTCATACCAATTTGACGAAATCTCGACAGTCTTCCTCATATGACGTCAATCATTAGCTAGATTTAGCCCAAGGGGGACCAGAAAGTGTGGCGTCACTGTACTAAAGGGTTTATCGGGATTGTGAATCGATTTTTGTAGATCTACAGCTGTAAATGGGTACCTGCTTAATAAGGGTCAGGGAAAGTAAAGCAGTGAGGGAGAGGAGATGGGCGCCGCCCTCAATATGCTGGTCCCTAGAGAAGCTGAGGTCTCTGATGCCTCGCTCCCCTACGACCACACAGGTTATGGGACACCTTTACCTTTTTTACAGGCAACATATGCAAAATCGGACTTGTCGGGAAACATGAGTAAATAACCCCTGCTACTGTCTGTCTATCTGTCTGTCTCTTCTTCTTCTGTCTGTCTGTCTATCTGTCTGTCTGTCTCTCTCTCTCTCTCTCTCTTCTCTCTCTCTCTCCTCCCCTCTCTCTCTCTCACACACACACACACACACACACACGAGTTGTAATCACACACGTTTGCGTCATACCAATTTGACGAAATCTCTACAGTCTTTCCTCAAATGACGTCAATCATGTGCTAGATTTAGCTTGGGGGGGGGGGGGGAGGAGAACAGAAAGTGTACGGTCACTGCACTAAAAGGTTTATCCGGATTGTGGATCGATTTTTGTAAATCTATCTATAGGAAAAATATGCCAAATCGGACATGCGGGGAAAACATGAGTAAATCCCTATTATCCTGCTACTCTGTCTGTTCTGTATCTGTTTGTCTGTCTCCGAGTGTCTCAGTCTGTCTGTCTCTGACACTATCTTTTGTGTGTGTTGGGTTTTGTTTTTGTCTTTCTGTATTTCACTCTTGTCTCTGTTTTGTCTGTCTTGTCTGTTTTCCTTCTTCTTCTTCTTCTTCTCTGTCTGTCTTCGTCTGTCTGTCTTCTTCTTCCCCTTTTCTTCTCTCCTCTCCTCTCCCCCTCTCTGTCTCTCTCTCTCTCTTCCCCCTCTCTCTCATCTCTCTCTCTCTCTCTCTTGTCGGTTTTGTTTTTGTTTGCTTGTTTGCTTATGTAGGATGTCAGGAGTTGAGTTAGTTGTTCGTTGCAATGATCTCATCCTCCACATCATTCTCTTAGCCATTCTCCTCTGTCGTACTGGCAACACACAAAGGTCCCCGAAGTAAATAATTATTCAAATACGGCCAAGAGTAATTCACGTACTGGACCAATCGATGAAATACACCGCAGAACACGTAAAATCCTTTGAAATAACGGGAGCACAAACGCTCGCAACCTCACACAGCCGCCATCTTGATCTATCCCATCCGTCTTTCTTTTTCTTCCTGTCCACTTCCTTCTTTGCCTGTTTTCTGCCTATTAGGTCCATTCTCCTGCCCTGCCGCCCCCCCCCCCCCCCCCCCCCCCCCAGAACAATTCTCTCCCACACCCAAGTCGGATGCGCTGGGCCTGACTTGTCACAGGTGCTTAAAACGGCAGTGTAAAAATTTTTGCTTCATATGACGGACAACACTAGTTGCTGTCTGAGCGTTCGACGACGACGAAGAAGAAGAAGGAGAAGAAGAAGAAGGAAAAGGGGTATAGTAGTAAGTAGTAGTAGAGTAGTAGTAGTAGAGTAGTAGTAGAAGGAGAGGAGAGGGGGGGAGTAGTAGTAGTAAAGAAGAAGAAGAGGAGGAGGAGGAAGAAGAGGAGAGGAGAGGAGGAGAAGGAGGGGGGGGGGAGTAAGTAGTAGTAGAAGTAGTAGAAGAAGAAGAAGAAAAGAAGAAGAAGAAGAAAAAAGAGGAGAGGAGGACATATAAGAAGAAGTTGAAGAAGAAGAAAAAGAAGTAGTAGTAGAAGGAGGAGGAGGAGGAGGAGAAAGAAAGGAGGGGAGACATTAAAGAAGTAAGAGAGGGAGGAGAAGAAGTAAACGAATAGTAGTTAGAAGAAGTAGCAGAGAGAGGTGTGGAGGAGAAAAACATAAGAAGAAGAAGAAAGGAAGAGAAGAAGAAGTAGTAGAAGTATAGTAGAGTAGTAGTAGTAGTAATAAGTAGTAGTATAGTTAGTATGTAGAGCACAGCAGCAAGCAGTCCAAGCACAGCAGCTCGCAGCACCATAGTAATATAGTAGTAAAAGTATGTATGTAGTAGTAGTAGTAGAGCTAGGTACACCACTGCAGCAGTATAGTAGTAGTAGTATAGTAGTAGTAAGTAGTAGATAGTAAGTAGTGTGTAGGCTTTTAGTATGAGAAGAGTAGTAAATGTATAGAAGAAGAAGAAAAAAAGATAAAGGAAGGGAAGAGAAGAAGAAGAAGAAGAAGAAGAAGAAGAAGAAAAGAAGAAAAGAAGAAGGAAGAAGAAGAAGAAGGAGGAGGAGGAGAAGAAGAAGAAGAAGAAGAAGAAGAAGAAGAAGAAGAAGAAACAGCATTACTTATTTGTCGTTGAGCATGTCTAGGCATAAATACCCAAGGGGTCACCCAGAACACACACTTTGTCTCGATCATCCCACCTTGATAATCACCGGGAGGTCTTGAGTACACTCTGAATGGGAACCGCGCGTGTATGGCTGGTTTTCCATCACCTCTCCTTAATAGGCAGCTATACTCCGACTTCGGAGGATTTCTTTCTCCTTAGTGGAAGAATATACAGGCTTGTTGTGTTAGACGCTTGTCATTATGGCTGAAGACAATCTTCAGCGTGATATATATATATTTTTTAAAAGCATAACAACAACGTGTTTATGTAGGCTTTAAGCACTTTAGCTGACGTGGATAACTGACACAGCTTTTGGTTTGTTGTACATTGTTGACATAAACTTTTCACATAGATAAGGTAAAGGAGAAGGAGTCCCATAACCTATAAGGTCGTAGGGGAGCGAGGCGTCAGAGACCTCACTTCTCTAGGGCCAGTATATTGAGGGCGGCGCCCATCTCCTCTCCCTCGCTGCTTTACCTTCCCTGACCCTAAAGAGGGCAGGTACCCATTTACAGCTGGGTGAACTGGGGGAACTGTACTGAAGCCAAGGCGCGCAAACGGTCACCCATCCAACTGGTAACCACGCTCGACGCTGCTGGGGGAAAGCGAGTGCTCCGACCACTGAGCTATCCCGTCCCCTCACATAGATAACTGACCTCCAAATTTGTTGTTTTGTTGTGGTTTGTTTGGTGTGTTTTTTCGTTCCTCGGCTAGAGCTCCGAGGTTCACCAATGGTGAGGTTTTTTTTGGGTTTTTTTTTTTACGTTAAGGAACCGTTTTTATCTATTGTTAAGGTAGCCGCATTCCGACTTTCGAAATGATGTCTAAACGCGACACCATGTGCATACGTTGTGTGGTGTGTGTGTGTGTGTGTGTGTGTGTGTGTTGTGTGTGTGTGAGGTGAGTTTGTGTGTGTGTTGTGTGTGTGTGTGTGTGTGTGTGTGTGAGAGAGAGAATGTGTGTGTGAGTGTGTGTGACTGTGTGTGAGAGTGAGTATGTGTGTGTGTATATGTGTGAGTGTGAGTTTGTGTGTGTGTGTGTAAGTTTGTGTGTGTGTGTGAGTGGTGTTGTGTGTGTGTGTGTGTGAAGAGTGTGTGAGAGAGAGAGAGAGAGAGTGTGGTGTGTGAGTGTGTGTGTGTGTGAGAGTGTGTATATGTGTGTGTGTGGTGTGAGTGTGAGTTTGTGTGTGTGTGTGTGTTGTGAGTGTGGGGAGAGAGAGAGAGAGAGGGGAGTGTGTGGAGAGAGAAGAGTGTGTTGATGTGGTGTGTGAGTGTGTGTGGTTTGGTTGGTGTGGGTGTGTGTGTATTTGTGTTGTGTATGTGTGAGTGTGGTGAGTGTGTGAGTGAGTGTGTGTGTGGTGTTTTATTGTTTTTTGTGACTGTGAGGGGGTTTTGTGTGTGTGTGTGGGGTGGGGGTGTGTGATGTGGGGTTGGTGTGAGTGTGTGTGAGAGGTGGAGGTGTTTTTGTTGTGAGGTGTGTGTGGGGTAATTAGTCATCTGTTTTTCCAGCACAAGGCCTACTCTTTCGAAAAGCAAAGGGGTTTTAACATGGCGCATGAAATGTTCTGCAGCTTTTTTGCGCAGACGAGGCCTCAGTTTTTAGTCTCATAAAAAGGGGACTTTCCCAGGGTAGGGGATCGGCACTGATGAACTCCCGGGGAAAAATTCCCTTGAAGGGGCGCCGGGGGTGGCTCAAAACCCGGGCCGTCAATCGCGAGCGAAAACGCTCAAACCACTAGGCTCCCCGTCCTCCCTTTCAAATTTATTTTTAATCTTTTTTAAAAGTTTTTATGCCCCAACGGGGGTTGTTTTTGATGGAAAAAGCCTAGGTAAAGTGCCCCAAACCGTAGGGAGCGAGGCGTCAAGACCTCACTTCTCCGGGGGCCAGCATATGGGGGCGGGCCCCCCCCTCCCCTCGCTTTTTAACCCCTCCCTGACCAAAAGAGGGAGGACCCATTGACAGCGGGTGAACTGGGGGACTGTACTGAATGAAGCCAAGGCCGCGCAAAAGGGCACCCTCTTATTTTTTTTTTTTTTTTTAATTCTTTTATGTCGAGGGTGACGGAATAAAAACTCATTGCTTTTTTTCACCCCGTCTCCTGTGTATGCGTTTTGTAAATTTTGTCATCTGTTTCCACCCCGGCACAAGGGCCCACTTTTTCCAAAAGCGGAACAAAATTTAACGGGGCAAAATGTCCGCTCTTCGAACAAAGGGGGCCCGGTTTAGAGTCTCATCGGAAGGGTAACCCACGCCGATGCTGCTTAACTTAGGCTGGGGAAAGCCCCGTGCCTGACCACTGAGCTACCCCCGTCCCGATAAAGCCTTTGTCTTTAGAATTTTAAGGGCCCTAATTCATCAGCGTTATAACATAAAACAGCAGGGTTTTGCTGACAGGGCAAAGCCTGTGATCAGCTCCCATTCGTTGTAAGCATACACAAAGCCACCCCACTGACAGGCGTTTTTGCAATCGTGGTTTAAAAGGGGGGGCATGTTTGCGAAACTGTTTGAAGGGTTTTAAACAAAAAAGGGAAGAGAAAGAGAGAAGGGAGAATGGGGGGGTGGGGGTGGGGGGAGACTGTGGGGGGGAGAGAGAAAAAGGGGGGGGAAAGGTGGGAGAGAGAGGGATGGGGGGTGGGGGAAAGTGAAAGAGAAATTTTAGTTATGGGGGAATAGATTGAATTTAAAACACAAAGACTTTTTTTTTTTCACCAGCCGTGAAAAAAAACGAGGAGAGAGAAAAGAAGAGAGAGAGAGAGGGGAAAAAGAGAGAGAAGAGGAGAGAGGGGAGAGAGAGAGAGATATTTTATTATTGAGGGGAAAGATTTAAAAAAAAACACAATGACTTTTTTTTTTAAAAACCAGCCCTGAAAAAACAAGAGAGAGACAAGACAAACGAACACAGGAAAACGAAGAGAGAGAGAGAGAGAAAGAAAGAGAGAAGAGAGAGAGGAGAGAGAGAGAGAGAGAGAGAGAGAGAGAGAGAGAAGAAATTTTATTCGAGTCTTGACCTACAAGTATAAAGGCCAACTAAAGAGTAAGAGTATGAGTTTTGGGAAAAAACGAAAGAGACACTTACGGGCCCTGTCCTCTCTCTTGCGTTTTTTGGTGGTGCAGGTAAAACGGGAAGAAACACTTTTTAAAAAACTGGGGTTTGGTATTGGTTTTTTTTGGTTTTTTGTTGTTGTGTGTGGGTGGGTGTGTGTGTTGTGTGTGTTTGTGTGTTTGGGTGTGGTTTGTTGTGTGTTTGTTTTGGTGTGTTTGTGTGTGTTTGTGGTGTGTGCCCTTTCCCTTAAACGGTCTTGTTTTCTTATTTTAACTTCTCTCTTCGTTTTCCCTTCTTCTTTGTTTTTTTTTTTTTCTCTCTCTCTCTTTCTTCCCCCCCCCCCCCCCCCCCCCCCCCCCCCCCCCCCCTCTCCTCCCCCCCCCCCCCCCTCCCCCTCCCCCCCCCCCCCCCCCCCCCCCCCCCCCCCCCCCCCCCCCCCCCCCTACTCTCTCTCTTACGTCAACCAATCTCCAAAAGTTAATATTTCATTATATCAGGAAACTTGAAATTACCCTTTTTCTGTATTTATATAAGTCATTCCACTTTCAGGGCGTCTTATTTTTCTTTTATATGAAATTACCATTGTTGTTGTTGCAAATCTGCTTAGTGAATCATTACTTCATGTTTTTTTTGCATCAGAGTATGTTTGGGTTGTGTGTGGGGTGGGGGTGGGTGCGTGTGTGTTCGCGCGCGCGCGGTTTGTGGTGTGTGGGTTTTTTGGGGTGTGTGTGTGATGAGTGGTGAAGGTGAGTGGTGTGTGGGTTTGTGTGTGTTGTGTTTGTTTGGTGTTGTTTTTGTGGTTAATGTGGGGTTTTTAAACTTAACCGTTTTTTCCCATCCCCTTAATACGGCCTTAGTTAGTGGTCGGCAACTAAACACAAAAAACTGACTGACTGACGAAAGTACATAGGTTTTAAAAAGCCCTGTGATTTTCCAACGGGAAATAAGGCAGAAAGGGAGAAGCCGTCATCTCATCTATTTCTCACAGCATTTTCTAAAGGGAGGGGCGACACACGAGCCTCCAGAAATGTAGGGCTGAGAGGATTAGGGCCAAACAGATCCCAAACTCTTCCCGAAGTCGGAATGCGGCTACCTGCATGGTGGGGCAAAAAACGGTGGCAGAGGCAAAACCTCACTATTGGTGAACCTGGGAGCTCTAGACGAGGAACAGAAGAAAAAAAGAGCCCAAGGGAATTGTTTGTAAGCGCACACAATGGCTCAAAGCCAAAAGTTTTGTGAAAAGATTATACTTCACAAAAGTTGATATATCTCCAGCATCAGCGCTTAGATTTGAGACCACATCCATTTTGTAAAATATGTGTGTTGTCGTTTATAGCAGATTTTAACGTCTGTTCACCTAAAGTGATATTTGTCATGTGTGTGTGTCTGTGAATGTGCACGCACACACACGCGCGCGCACGCTCTATGGATGCGGTTAAAACCTCAAAACTTGCACCAAACGTACCTCACATACATTTCAGAACTTTTCACGTAAAGCAATTCACCCACCACCCTCAGACAAGCCCGCCAAAACAGGCTAAAAAACAAAACAAAAGAAAGTCTTCCCCAACCATACGTTCGAAAAGGCTCGTCCGTCATCATCTGAACGAAATTTTCATTAGACAGACAGAAGTACGGTGATCGAATGAAGGTGATCGATTCATTCGCAAAGTTTTTGGGTTTTTTTGGGTGTGTGCAGTGTTGCTTTTCACTGCAGCAGCAGCAGCAGTAGCATCAGCAGTAGCATCCAATACTCGAGTGTTCATTCGAAGAT
>CM054166.1:1952190-1954690 GCA_028751875.1 Rapana venosa
TCTTGTCTTGTGTGATCTGGTCTGGTCTGGTCTGGTCTGGTCTGTCTGTCTGTCTGTCTTTCTGTCTGTCTGTCTGTCTGTCTGTCTCTCTCTCTCTCTCTCTCTCTCTCTCTCTCTCTCTCTCTCTCTCCCTCCCCCCCCCCCCCCCCCCCTCCCTCTCTCTCCTCTCCACTTTATATTTGTGTAAAGCTTTCAGAAAAAGAGAGATATTGTTATGCTGTCATATTTTTGTAGCTGACTTTTTGTTATACAGTAACATTTTGTCGTTACTATTGCTTTACCCCCACTAAAATACTAAGCAGTTCGGCAACCCTCTTCATGTATGGGCCAATGGCCTTTTTGTGAATAAATCATTCGAGTTCGAGTTCTCTCTCTCTCTCTCTCTCTCTCTTCTCTCTCTCTCCTCCTCTCTCTCTCTCTCTCTCTCTCTCTCTCTCCTCTCTCTCTCTCTCCACCCTTCTCATTTTCTTCCCTCCCTCTCTCCCTTTCTCTGTCTTTCTTTTTCTCTTTCTTATTCTCTCTCTCTCTTTGTGTAACTTGATATGGATATACATTTGAAAAGAATTATGTCTAAGTTTAGACTTGGTGTATCAGATATAAATGTTCATAAATTCAGATACAGAGAACATGATATTGACGACCTCAGGCTGCTATGCCCATTATGTAAGCAAGCACCGGAGGATGAAGTACATTTTGTGTTGTGCTGTCCAGTATTTGAGGATGTTAGGCAGAACTACATCCCTGTTAATTATAGTAGACAGCCTAATTTATTTAGACTCTGTTTACTCCTGGCATCAAGTCATCCTGAGGTTGTGCGCAGCCTCACTTTATATTTGTGTAAAGCTTTCAGAATAAGAGAGATAATGTTATCCTAAGTGATATTTTTTTAGCTGACTTTTTGTTATACAGTAACATGTTGTCTGTGTGTGTGTTTTTTTTATTTATTAAAAAAAAACACCAAAATACTAAGCAGTTCGGCAACCCCCTTCATGTATGGGCCAATGGCCTTTTTGTGAATAAATCATTCGAGTTCGAGTTCGAGTTTTCTCTCTTTGTGTCTGTCTGTCTGTCTGTCTGTCTGCTCCCCTCTTTCCCTCCCTTCCTATGTCTTTTTTTTCTTTCAGTCTGTTTTCCCTTCTTTTCTTTCTCTCTTTCTTTCTCTTTCCTTCCTCCCTCCCGTCTTTCTGTGCATGTAATCCATCCCAGATTCTTCATCTCTTTATGAGTATACCCCCCATCCCCCCCCCCCCCCCCCCCTCCTCTCTCTCTCTCTCTCTCTCTCTCTCTCTCTCTCTCTCTCTCTCTCCTCTCTCCTCGACTTCAAATGAGAACCAAATGTACTGTGTCTGTGTGTCTATGTCTGACTGTCTCTGTGTCTGGAACTCCCCCCCCCCCCCTCTCCCCCCCCCCTCTCCCCCTCTCTCTCCCCCTCCCTACCCTCCCTCTCTCTCTTAACTAAATGTACTCTGTCTCCCTCTCCTCTTTTTTCTTTCTTTTTTTTTTTCTTTCTTTCTTTCTTTCTTTCTTTCTTTCTTTTCTTTTCTTTTTTCTTTTCTATTCTTTCATTCTTTCTTTTCTTTTCTTTCTTTCTCCCTTCCTGCCTTCTTTGTATACAATTGAACCCATACTCTCTGTTTCTTTATAACACCCCACCCCCCACCCCTCGACATACACACTGACAACACACACTCAGACACAGACACACACACACACTCAGACAGACAGACACACACTCAGACACAAACACACACACATTCTATTATACACACATTCTCTCTCTCACACACACACGCACACACTCAGACACACACACACTCACATTCTCTCTCTTCACCCCACCCCCACCCACACACTCACTCACACACACATTCTCTCTCCCTCCCTCTCTCTCTCTCTCTCTCTCCACACACACACACACACACACACACACACACACACACACACACACACGGACATTAAACGAGAACCACGTGCAGTTAAGCAAACAGTCTGCTTTTGGAAAACCAGTAACACAAAAGGCGTCAGACACGTGACAAACATACCGCCACACACACGCGCGCGCGCGCACGCACACACACACACACACACACACACACACACACACACACACACACACACACACACACACACATCCATGCAAGCATGCCCATGTAGGCACGCTGGCATACAGACAAACGAAGACAACACACACACACACACACAAACACACACACAAACACACACACACACACACATTCTCTCTCACACACACACACACACACACACACACACACACACACACACACACACACACACACACACACACCCATGCAAGCATGCCCACGTACGCTCGCAGACAGACAGACAGACAGACAGACGAAGACACACGCAGAGGGACAGGCAGATAGACCGACGCAGATATACATTCACGTATTATACACTTGCACACAGACTTACAGACAGACAGACAGACAGACACACACACACACACACACACACACACACACACACACACACACAC
>CM054166.1:1959690-1962190 GCA_028751875.1 Rapana venosa
TGGTGTGTGTGTTTGGTAGTGGGTGGTGTGTGTGTTTTGGATATGTAGGTGTGTTGTGTTTTGGGTTGATCAGATAATATTAGTTTGTGTGTGTGTTGTGTGTTTTTGGGTGTGTGTGTGTGTGTGGGTGTGTGTGGTGTGTGTTTAGAGGTGTGTGTGTTGGTGTTTTTGGATGGGGGGTGTGTGGTGAGTGTTGTGTTTTGTGTGTGTGGGTGTGTGTGTGGTGATGAGTGAGTGAGTGAGTGTGTAGTGGGTGGGGTCTCTGTGTGGGGTTTGGTGTGGTTGTGTGTTGGGTGTGTGTGTGAAGTGCGTGTTTGTGCTGATTTGTTTATTTTTTCCCTTCTCTCTATAGCTGTTCTTTTCCTAACGATTTTTTCTGTTTTGGGCGTGTTGTTCATTTGTTGTTCTGCTTTTTGTGTGTGTTAACTTCATTTGTCTCGTGTTGTGTATGTGATTATTATTTTATCTTATATTTCTTTTTTATTTCGAAGTAATGGAATAAACTTTGGGTGTGTGTTTTTTTCCCCACCAGTCAGTGTGTGTGTTTTGTGTTTGTGTGGTGTGTTGTGTTGTGTGTGTGTGTGTGTCATCTGTAGGTGTATGTGGTGTATGAAGTCGAGTTAAATCAAGTCAAAAAGACTTAATCATTACCATGATTTGTGTTGTTGTTTTTGTGTGTGTGTGTGTTGTGTGGTGTGTGTGTGTGTGTTGTGGGGTTTTGTTGGGTTTTGTGTTTGGATGTGTGAGTGTGTGGGGTTTGGGATGTGTGTGTGTGTGTGTGTGTGTGTGTGTGTGTGTGTGTGTGTGGGGAGAGAAGAGGAGAGAGGAGAGAGAGAGAGAGAGAGGAGGGAGGGGAGAGAGAGAGGAGAGAGGAGTGTGTGTGTGTGTGGGTGTGTGTGTGTTGGTTGATATTATTCTCCTTTTGTGTGCTCATTTTTTTTCTCTCTTTGCTTTTCCCGTGTAATTTTTTAATGTCTGTCCTTTATTTTTTCTTCTTCTTTTCTTCTTCTTCTTTTCTTCTTTTTCTTCTCGTTTTGATAAGCATTCTTTTATTTATTTATTTGTTTGTTTCTCACATTTGATCCTCTTTTCCTTCTGTCTGTCTGTCTGCTGTCTCTTTCTTCATTTTGAGGGCTGAATGGGGGGGAAAAAGTCTTGAAAACTTAATCTTTTAAACCTGGTGAAATAAAATTGCTTTGTGTTTGAGTCTCTCTCTGTCTCTCTCTCTGTCTTGTCTCTCTCTCTGTCTCTCTCTGTGTCTCTTTCTTTTCTCTGTCTCTCTCTTCTTTTATGTCTGCCACTGCTCTTATATCATTTCTGTGGGTGTTTTCTTCCATGATTAAAAAAAAAAAATTGTTTGGATAATTTGTTGGCGTTATTTTTCTTCCCCCCAATATTTTTTCCTCTCATTTTTTCTTCTTTTTCTTTCTGCTCCTGCTGTGCAATTGTTTTGTTTTCTTAGAAGTGAAAGGTATATGATTATATAATTACACATCTGTGTGGGTGTGTGTGTGTGTGTTCGCGCGCACACTCACACACGGACGCACGCACGAGTGCGTGTGTATTGTTCTTTTTCCTTCTTTCATCTCTGTCTCTGCCTCTACCCTACAATTGTTTCAGCGTGTTTCACATTTTTGTTGTTGGTCTTTTTCTTTCTGTTTTTCTTCTTTCTTTCCTTAAAGAGTCTTTGAAGTATGCTTGTTTCGCCACACAAATGTTGTGGTTGTGTGTGTGTGTGTATGTTGTGTGGTGTGTGTGTTTGTGTGTGTGTAGGTGTGTGTGTATTGTGGGTGTGGGTGTGTATGTGTGTGTGTGTGTGTGTGGTGTTTTGTGGGGGTGTGTAGTGTGTGTGTTTGTGTGGGGGTGTGTGTATGTGGTGTGAGTGTGTGTGTATGGTGTGTGTGTATGTGTGGTGGTTGGGGTGTGTGTGGGTAGTGTAGGTGGGGGGGTGTGTGTGTGGGGGTTTTTTTGGGGTGTCTTGTGTGGTGTATGTGTGTGTATGTGTGTGTGTGCTTGTGGGTGTTGTTTGTGTGTGTATGTGTGTGGTGGGGTGTGTGTGTGTGTGTTTTTCTGCTCAGAAAGTTGAGAGACTCGGAGAGAGGGGAGGAGAGAAGGGGAAGAGAGAAAAGGGAGGGAAAAGAGAAGAGGGGGGAGGGGAAGAGAACGGAGAGGAGAAAAAAGGGAAAGAAGGGAGAGAGAGGAAGAAGGGGGAGGGGGGAAGAGAGAAAGGGGATAGAAAAGGGAGAGAGAGGGGGAGAGAGGGAGAAGAGAGAGGGGGAGAGAAAGGGGGGGGAGGGAGAGGAGGAGTGGGGAGGGAAAGGGGAGAGAAAGGGGGGAGGGGGGGCCGGGGGGGAAACGGGGGAAGACTAAGAGAGAGGAGAGGGGGGAACGACGGTGAGAGACAGAGACAGACAGGGACTCTGTGTGTGGGGTGTGTGGTTGTGTGTGTTGGTGTGTTGTGTGTGTGTGTGTGTGATTGGTGTGTGTTGTGTGTGTGTGT
>CM054166.1:1967190-1969690 GCA_028751875.1 Rapana venosa
ACTTACAACCACACACACACACACACACACACACACACACACACACACACACACACACACACACACACACTGTACTGTACTGTACTCTTTCTCTCTCTCTCTCTCTCTCTCTCTCTCTCTCTCTCTCTCTCTCTCTCTCTCTCTCTCCTCTCTCTCTCTCTCCTCTCTCTCTCTCTCTGCAAGCAGTGAGTCATACTGAGTAGAGCTGTGGAGAGAAGTGGAATGCAAACAAGCTGTGAAAGAAAACCTTCACTTACCTCTTTGAAGACGATTGAGTGCATGCGCTGTCCCTTGTGTGTGAGTGTATGTGTGTATGAGTGTGTGTGTGTGGAGTGTGTGTGTGTGTGAGTGTGAAGTGCATGCATGTGGTATGTGTGTGTGTAAGTGTGTGTGTGATGTGTGTGTGTGTGTGAGTGTGTGTGTGTTGTGAGTGTGTGTGAGTGTGTTGTGTGTAAGTGTGTGTGTGAGTGGTGTGTGTGTGTGTGGTGTGTGTGTGTGTGTGTGTGTGAGTGTGTGTGTGTGTGTGTGTGTGTGTGTGTGTGAGTGTGTGTGTGTGTGAGTGTGATGTGTTGTGTGTGTTGTGTGAGTGTGTGTGATGTGTGTGTGTGTAGTTGTGTAGTGTGAGGTGTGTGTGTGTGTGTGTGTGTAGTGTGTGATGTGTGTGTGTGTGGTGTGAGTGTGTGTGTGTGTAAGTGTGTGTGAGTGTATGTGTGTGTAGTGTGTGTGAGTGTATGTGTGTGTGTGTGTGGTGTGTGTGTGTGTGTGAGTGTGTGAGTGTATGTGTGTGTGTATGTAGTGTGTGTGTGTGTGTGTGTGTGTGAGTGAGTTGAGTGCATGATGTGAGTGTGAATGAGTGTGAGTGTGTGTGTGTGTGGTGTGTGTGTGTGTGTGTGTGTGTGGTGGTGTATGAGAGCTCTGGAACTCTGAAATGAGAGAGAGACAGTGAGAAAGAGAGAGAAAGAGTAGGGGTGGTGGGGTGAGGGGGTGAGTGAGAGTGGGCTGGAGAGAGAGGGAGAATCAGAGAGAGAGAGAGAGAGAGGGAGGGAGGGAGAATCAGAGACGACGAGAGAAGATAGAGAGAGGGAGGGAGGGAGGAGGGGGGAGAGAGAGAGAGAGGGGGGAGAATCAGAGAACAGACAGTTACGTAGAGAGGAGGGGGTGGGGGGGGGGGGGGGGGGGGAGTGAGTGGTGAGAAGGGATGGAGAGAGAGAGAAAAAACAGAGAGACAGACAGATACGCAGAGAGTGAGAGAGGACAGGGAGGAGGGAGCGAGAGAGACGAGAGAGAGAGAGGGGGGGGGGTGGAGAGAGAGAGGGAGAACAGAGACGATCGCAGGAGGAGATATACGCAGAGAGAGGAGGGAAAGAGAGAGAGAGAGAGAGAGAGAGAGAGAGAGAGAGAGAGAGAGAGGAGAGAGGAGAGAGAGAGAGAGAGAGGAGAGAGAGAGAGGAGAGCAGAGCAGAGACCTTTTCAATGCTTTTAAAATCAGCGACAAAAAGCCTTCTAATTTTCCGAGTTCAGTAATAGGATACACAATGTGCGTAGGCAGTCAGGCAGTCACGCACGCACGCACACACGCACGTATGCGCGCTCGTGCGCGCGCACGCACACACACACACACACACACACAGACAAATACCTATAATCAAACACACTCTCACAATATATTATATTATTTATGTATACGCAAATACACATATACACGCGCACGCGCAGACACACACACACATATAATATATGCATGCACACATACGCACGCACGCATGCGCGCACGCACGCACACATCTGCACACCTTTCATGTAATTTCGCCGGCTCCTTTTTACTTCTTTTTTCTTTATCCCCCCCCCCCCCTCCCTTCTCTCTCTGTCTGTCTGTCTCTCTGTCTTGTCTGTCTCTGTCTGTCTGTCTGTCTGTCTCTGTCTCTCTCTCTCTCTCTCTCTCTCTTCTCTCTCCCCTCTCTCTCTCTCTCTCTCACTCGTCTCTCGCCTTAAAGGTATGTAAAGCGCTCTGAAAGCTGTCAACTATCATTTGTGAGACGAAGTTTTTATTGGAACTTTTTTTCCTTCTCTTTTTCGTTTTCTGTCTTTCTTTCTTTCTTTTTCTTTCTTTCGTTTTTATTTTTAATGTACTTGCTAAGGGTTTTACATAAGGGTAAAGAAATGGGAAAGTATGTAAACGGGTTTGCTTTAAAATGTATTCTATTATATAGGCTCGTGTCTTGCTGGTATGTGCGGTTAAGTTTTCGTGTGTGTGTGTGGTGTGGCGTGTGCGTGCGTGCGTGCGTGCGTGCGTGCGTGCGTGTGTGTGTGTGTGTGTGTGTGTGTGTTGTGTGCGTGCGTGTGTGTGTGTGTGTGTGTGTGTGTGTGACTTAAAGTGAAATTAGACGTTGTGTGTGTGTTCGATTTTACGTCTGTTCACTTAAACTAAAGTGATATTAGACGTGTGTGCGTGTGTGTGTGTGTGCGTGCGCGTGCGTGCGTGCGTGCGTGTGTGTGTGTG
>CM054166.1:1974690-1979690 GCA_028751875.1 Rapana venosa
TTAAATATGATCTGTTCTGCCTACCTGTCTGTCGTCTGTCCCCGGGCCTCCCCTTCCTGCCTCCCTGCCTGCCTGCCTCCTTTTCTGTCTGTTGCCTGCCTGCGGTCCCCTTCTTGGTCTGTCAGTCATTTGCCAGGCACAGAAGCAATGGATTGGCCTGATGTCCTTCACTTTGAGCTGTCAATCATTTCACGTTTTCAGTCACTCCCCAAATTTCTGAAAACCAGTCTCCCTCCTCTTTTTCTCCCCTACCCTGTGTCTCTCTCTTGTTCTTTTTTCCATCTCGTTTCCCCTCCCCTCTCTTTTCTCTCATTTCTCTGCTGCCCCTTGCCCTCTCCCCTCTCCTCTCTCTCTCTCTCTCCTCTCCCCCCCCCCTTTTTCTCTCCCCTCCCCCCCCCCCTTCCGCCCTGTGGGTCCTCTCTGTCTGTCTTTTCGTCTCCCCCCCCCCTTTCTTTTCCCCTCTCTCTCCTCTCTCACTCTCCCCTCTCTCCTTCTCTCCCTCTTTTTTGGACTGTCTGTCTCTGTCTCTCTCTCTTTCACCCCTTCCCTCTCTCATCTTCTCTCTCTCTTTTTCTCTCTCTCTCCTCTCATTTCTCTTCTCTCTCTCTCTACTCTTCCTCTCTCTCTCTCTCTCTCTCTCTTGACTCTATCTCTTACCCTCCTTCTATCTTTTTTGTGACTGTCTCTCTGCCTTGTCTCTGTCTCTCTCCCTTCTCTCTCTCTCTCCCCCCCCTCTCTCTCTGTCTGTCTGTCTCTCCCTCTCCCTCCCTTCCTACCCCCTCTGGGGTAACCTGTTTGTATACATGCCTTATATATGTCTGTCTTTTCACCTGTGTGTGTGTGTTGTGTGTGTGTGTGTGTGTGTGTGTTGTGTTTTGTGTGTGTGTGTGTGTATGTGAAACTCTGTGTGTGAATGTCTGTATCTTTGTATATGTTTGTGAGTGTGTGTGTGTCTGTGTGTGTGTGGCGCGCGCACGGGGCGGTGTGTTGTTCTGTCTGTCTGTCTGTCTGCCTTTCTGTCAGTATCAGGGTACATTATAGTATGGAGGCAGCAGAAGCAATGGATTGGTGTGATGTCCTGTCACTTTGAGAGCTGTCAATCATGTCACGCTTCAATCACTCTTTAGTTCTGCAGCCTTTCTCTGTCTGTCTGTCTGTCTGTCTGTCTGTCTGTCTGTCTGTGTGTCTGTCAGTATCAGGGTATACTATAGTATGGAGGCAGCAGAACCAATGGATTGGCGGGATGTCCTGTCACTTTGAGCTGTCAATCATGTCATGCTTCAATCACTCTTTAGTTCTGCAGCCTTTCTCTGTCTGTCTGTCTGTCTGTCTGTTTGTCTGTCTGTCAGTATCAGGGTATACTATAGTATGGAGGCAGCAGAGGTAATGGATTGGCGTGATATCCTGTCACTTTGAGCTGTCAGTCATGTCATGCTTCAATCACTCTTTAGTTCTGCAGCCTTTCTCTGTCTGTCTGTCTGTCTGTCTGTCTGTCTGTCTGTTTATGTGTCTGTCAGTATCAGGGTATACTATAGTATGGAGGCAGCAGAAGCTATGGATTGGCGTGATGTCCTGTCACTTTGAGAGCTGTCAATCATGTCACGCTTCAATCACTTTCTAGAACTGAACTCTGTAGCCTCGCCTCCCTCTCTCACCCTCTGTGTGTGGGGTTGTTGTGTGTTGTGTGTGTTTTGTGTGTGTGTGTGTGTTCTTTTGTTTGGGGTGTGTGTGGTGTGTGTGGTTGGTGGTGTTTGTGTTGTGCGTTGTTGTGTGTGGTGTTGGGTGTGTGTGTGGTGCGGGGAGAGAGAGAGAGGGGAGAGGGGGGAGAGAGAGAGAGATGAGAGAGAAGAGAGAGATGAGAGAGGAAGAGAAGAGAGAGAGAGACTGTTTGTTTTTTTGGCCCTTTCTTTCAATTTCGTTCTCTCTTTCTTTTTTCCTTTCTTCTTTTTTCCGTCTTTCATCTTTGTTTTTTCTGTCTTTCTTTCTCTTTTCTCTGTCTTTCTTTTTTCTTTCCTTTCCCTCTCTCACTCCTCTTTGTGTCTGCTGTCTGTCTGTCTTTCTTCCTTTCTCTTCTCTCTTTCTTTCTTTCTTTCTTTCTTTCTTTCTTTCTTCTCCCCTCTCTCTCTCTCTCTCTCTTCTTCTCTCTCTCTCTCTCTCTCTCTCTCTCCCCCCCCCCCTCTTTCTTTCTTTTTTGTCTGTCTGTCTTTCTTTCTCTCTTTAATTAATTAATTAATTCTTTCTTTTTTCTTTTCTTTCTCTCTCTCTCTCTTATCCCCTCTTCCTCTCTCTCTCTCTCTCCCCTCTCCCTCCCTCCTCCCTTTCTCTCTCATGCTCTCTCTCTCTCTCTTTTTTTTTTCTTTCTTTCTGTCCGTGTTTTTTTCCCCTTTTAACTCTCTCCACCCACGAGCTGTTTTTTTCATGCAGTGATAAAGTTAATGATTGGGGGGAATGGGATTTGCCGTCATAACATGACTTGGCTCTTAACCCCCCTCCCCTCTCTCTCTCTCTTCTCTCTCTCTCTCTCTTTGTATAGCTCACCTGAACAGACTGAGAGTAGGGGGGGGGGGGGGGGGGAAGAGGAGGAGGAGAGAGACGGAGGAGGGAAGAGAGAAAGCGAATGAGAGAAAGAGAGAAGGGGGAGATGAGAGAGAGAGAGGATGAGAGAGAGAGGAGACAGAGAGAGGGGGAGATATGAGGCAGAGAGAGAAAAAAAAAAAAAGGAGAGAGAGAGAGGGTGTTTTGAGGAGAGAGAGAGAGAGAGAGGGGAGAGAGAGAGGGGAGGAGAGAGAGAGAAAAGAGAGACTCAGAGACAGAGAGAGGGGGAGATATGAGGCAGAGAGAGAGAGAGAGAGCGTTTGGGAGGGGAGAGAGAGAGGGGGGGGGGGGCGGTGTTGAGAGAGAGAGAGAGCACACTCTGGAATGAATTATTCATAAAGAGGCCGTTGGCCCATGCATGAAGGGGGTTGGTGATCAAATCAATGATCAAATGATAGGAACACACGGCGAAGCACGGCTGTGGCGAAATAAGCTAAACGGGAAAAAAAAAATTATACGCGAAGCAATTCTACACAGTCAGAAAGTAGCTAACGGCTCCTTTGGGGAAAACAACAGCAACAATAACGACTAACATTGTGTAATAATGATTTATAAAACAAAAACGCCCCCCCAAAAAAAAACAACAAACCCCAAAACCACAACAACAAAAAACCCAAACAAAAAACAAACCAAAAAAGCTTGAGAAAGAGAGAGGGAGGGAAGGAGAGAGAGAGAGAAGGAGAGATGGAGGGGAGAGAGGAGAGAAAGAAGAGAGAGAGAAAAGAAAGAATGAATGAATGAAAATATTTTGTGTTTTGTGATAAATAGATAGATCATAATAGATAATTGATAGGTAGGTAGTTTGATAGGTAGTAGGTAGTAGATAATAGGTAGGGAGTAGGTTTGGTTTGGTAGTTTGATAGATTTAATGATAAAATAGGGTAGGTAGGTAGATAGATAGATAGAAGGTAGGTAGGTAAAGGGATGGTAGGTAGGGGAGGTTTTTTTTAGGGGGAGGTAGGTGAAGAGAGGATTAGTGTGTGTGTATCATGTGCGCGGAACGCGAATGTTTGTCTCTTATTTTCTGTATTTTGATAAAGATAGTTACTAAGTCAGTGGGTGTCAAAGTCAAAGTCAAAGTCAAACTTTTATTTTCAGATGGTACATTGAATAAGCAGTGCATTTGCTTTTTTTCATCAAGCCATCTATCTAAAGAAAGAAAAAAAGCGAGAAAAAAAAGATAATGTATATGCAGACATAGAATAAAAAACCTAATCTATGGTAAAAATATACAAATCAAACAAAAAACCAATAAAAATATGCAAAATGTGAATAAAACAAAAACAAAAAACCCAGAAAATATGAGACCAAACAATTCAAATAATTCAAAATCTAAAAAAATATCCGTCTAACACAAAACAAACAAGTGTGGGCATGTGTGCACCAATGAAAACGGCACTGCGAGCATGCATTTTTGTACTACATCTAAGGAGAAGCTTTTGCCTGTAACCAAATAAAGCAAGAAAGCACTCTTGTTTCCCTCCTGCTGCCCTCATCTTGCCAAACCCAGCATTCTTTCCAGGAAAGAACGGTACGAGCTGGCTTCTGGTAACACGGCCCCAGATGAATTCCCCTAGTCCCTGATGCGTGACGTACCCCTGTAGGCCGGGACCCCCGTAGTTTCCGTTTCCGGTGCCAGCCGTTCTTGGAATGCTCCCCCCCTCTTTTTTTTTTCTTTTTCTTTTCTTTTGGTTTCTTTTGTGTGTGTGTGTGTGTGTGTGGTGTGTGTGTGTGTGTTGGGAATGGTTGTGAAACTCTTCTTTCCTTCTCTCTCCCTGTCTCTCGCTGTCCCCTCTCTCCCCCTCTCTCCTTTCTCCCTCTCTCTCCCTCCGCTTCCCTCCTCTCTCAATCTCTCTCTCTCTCCCTCTTCCTCTGTCTCTCTCCTGTCCCTCTTTTCTCTCCTTTTTCTTCTCTCTCTCCCCCCTTTCTCTCTCTCTCTCCTTCTCTCTCTCTTCCCTCGCTCTCTCTCCCCCTCTTTCTCTCTCTCTCTCCTCCCCTTCCCCCTCTCTCTCTCTCTCTCTCTCTCTCTCCCCCTCTTTCTCTCTCTTTTCCCCACCCAAGGCTCTGAAACAATGTTTTTGTCAGGAAGGATTCGCAGGGTGGAAGGGGTTTTCTCCCCTGAGGATTTGCCAGGTCTTTTACTTGGCAGGGCCTTGTTTTGTAGGTGTCCTGGTGGGATCGTGTTGTTACCATGTACTTGTGTTGGTGTAGGGGTTGTGTTGAGGATTTTTGAGGTGAAGGTTCGTTGAGGTCGGTTTTAGATGTGTGTGTGTGTGTGTGTGTGTGTGTGTGTGTGTGTGTGTGTGTTTGTAGTGTGTCTTTTGATGTTGTCTTTCTCTCTTTCCTGTCTGTTCTTTCACACACGCACGCACGCACGCACACACACATGCACTCGCACCCACGCA
>CM054166.1:1989690-1992190 GCA_028751875.1 Rapana venosa
AAACACACACACACACACACACAAGGAGTAGATATGGAAGTTACTTTTTTTGTATCATCGTCAATTATTTTTTTATAATTAATATACATGAGGTAAATGGTGATGATAGGATTGTGTCGGTCGTCGTCATCGTCTCATCACACATAAATCATATCAATCATCATCATCATATATTAGTAGTTCATTTTATAACAATGCTAGTCTATGTCGTCGTCGTCGCGTCGTCTCATCACCACCATCATATCTAATCCTACTTAAGACAGGAGGGTAGAATTGTCTCTACACGTTCTGAAATAAAAAAAAAATTGTTGGGGGTGGGGTGGGGGGGGAGCTCGGGACGAGGGAAAGAAACAAAAGGGAAAGAAAAGGAGAGGAGAGAGAAGAGAGAGGAGAGAGAGAAGAGAGAAAAGAGGAGGGAGGAGAGAGAGAGAAAGGGGAAGAGAGAGAAGGGAGAGAGGAGAGGAGAGAGGAGAGAGGGAGGGAAGAGAAGAGAGGAGAGAGGGGGGAAAGAGAGGAGAGAGGGAGAGAGAAGAGAGGAGAGGGAGAGGGGAGAGAGGGAGAGAGAGAGGGGGAGAGAGAGAGAGAGGGAGGGAGAGAGGAAAAAGGGGGAGGAGAGAGGGAGGGGGGAGAGAGAGGGAGAGAGAGAGAGAGAGAGAGGGGGAAAAGAGGAGGATTATTATTATTAGTATTTTAGTAGTAGTAGTCGTAGTATTTTATATCGAGGATAGTGGAAGAAGCACTTATGTGATTTTTTAAATCCAGCCCCCGTGTGTTTGCGGTTTTGTCATTTCTGTCATCTGTTCCCACCGGCACACAATGGCCTGCTCTTACGAAAAGCGGAACAGGATTTAACGTGTTCACAAGATGTTCTGCGTGAGTTCGCACACGGGTGCCTCGGTTTATAGTCTCCTCCGATGAACTTTTGGGGGAGAGTGGGAGTCTGCACTGATGTTAACGCCAGCGGAAAATATCCCCCTTGAACAGGAATCGAACCCGGGTCGTGAAATTGCGAGCGCAATGTTCTAACCATTAGGCTATCCCTAGAAAGAAAGAGAGAGAAGGAGAGATAGAGAGAAAGAGAGAGAGATAGAGGAGAGAGAGAGAAGAGAGAGAGAGAGAGAGAGAGAGACACAGACACACAGACAGACAGACAGACAGACAGACAGACAGACAGAGTGATGAGGAAGACTGCTATTAGTGACGCCGACCATTGTATTAGAAGGTCCTGACGTGGCATGCGAAAAGTCTTCATCAGACTGCCGCTGCTCTGTAGATAGACTCTCATTTGTTTAGGGGGCGTTAGGGTTTGGGATGGTTGGGAGGGAGGGGGGGGGGGGGGGGGGGGGGGGGGGGGGGGGGGGGGGGGGGGGGGGGTGGGGGGGGTTTTTTTTTGGGGGGGGGGGGGGGGGGGGTTTTTTTTTTGGGGGGGGTGGGGGGGGGGGTTTGGGGGGTTTTTTTTTTGGGGGTTTTTTTGGGCCCCCCGGGGGGGGGGTTTTTTTTGGGAAGGGTTGGGGGGGGGGGGGGGGGGGGGGTTTTTTTTTATTGTTGGTTTTTTTTTTGGCAGTCTCTTCCCCATCTTAAATCTTGTGTGTCTGTGTCGTCAATTTGTCTTTTGTCTGTAAAATTTGTTGTGTCTTCAATTTTTCTGGTCTGTCGCGCGCTCTCTCCCTTCTCTGTTGTTGTCTCCCTGCCTGTCTCTGTCTCTCTTTGTCTCAGTCTTTTTGTCTCAGTCTCTCTCTCTCTTGTCTCTTCTGTCTCTTCTGTCTTTGTTCTCTGTCTTGTCAGTTTCTACCTCTCTCTGTTCCATCTCTCTCTCTGTCTCTGTTCTTCTTTGTCTCAGTTTGACTGTCCGTCTCTCTTTGTCTGACGTCTGTCGGTCTCTCTCTCTCTCTCTGTCTCTTCTGTGTCTCTCTTGTTTTGTCTCTTGTCTTTGCAGTTTCTCTCTTCTGTCGCTCTCTCTCCCCCACTGTTTTTTCCTCTCTTCTCTCTCTCTCTCTCTCTCTCTCTCTCTCTCTCCCCAAAAAATTGAAATAAAACGGAGATTGGATTTTAAAAAAAAATTTTCTTTAAAGTGTTTTCCCATTTCCGGGGAAAGAAGAATAAAAAAAAAAAATAAAATCTCTCTGTCTCTGTCTCTCTCTCTCTGTTTCTCTCTGTTACTATCTATCTTCTATTTTATCTATCTATCTATTATGTGATACTGTGTGTAAAAGTTAAAATGGTAACTCCCTTTTTTTTTTTTACCGAGGTACATTGAAAATTTTTTGCTTTTTGCTTTTTTTTTTTTTTTTTTTTTTTAAAAAAACAGCAAGCCATTATTCAAGAACAAGAACTTCATCATAAATAATGGTGTGGTGTGTTTGTGCGAACGTTTGTGTGGTGTGTTTTGTGTGTGTGTGTGTTTGTGCGTGGTGTTGTTTGTTTGTGTGTATGTTTTGTGTGTGTGTTTTGTTGTGATTTTGCGCGGCGTTGTGTGTGCTGTTTTTGGTGCGTGTTTGTG
>CM054166.1:1997190-2006722 GCA_028751875.1 Rapana venosa
TTTGTTTCCTAAGTACATTTTTGAGTGCTTTTTTTTTTTCGAACTGTTGTTTGTTACTATTGCTTTTACCCCCCACCCAAAATACCGCCCGTTCCACCCCTTCTGTATCAAGCGAATATTAATTTTGGTTCGATTTTCTGTCCTTCTGGTTCCCGCTCGTTTCTTTCCCCCTTTTTCCCTCTTTGGTTTCGAAAAAGGTTTTGCCTACCAAAAAACTTTTTTGTTATCCTGGGGTTCTAGCTTTTTTTCCCCCCAAAAAAAAAGGGTTGGAACCCCCCCCTTTTATGGGCCAAAGGCTTTTTGGAAACTTTCACTGTTTTGTCTCTTCCGTGCTTTTGTTGTTTTTTGTTTCTTCTTCCTCTTTTTTTTTTTTTCCTCTCTTCCTCCTTTCCCCCCCTTTTTCTGCTTTTTTGGGGGTTTTTTTTTTCCAACTTTTTTTTAGTGACTTTTTTTTTTCAGTACAGTTTCAATTTTTATCCCCACAAAATACCAAGCAGTTCGGCAACCCCCTTCATGTATGGGCCAATGGCCTTTTTGTGAATAAATCTTTCGAGTTCGAGTTCTCTGTCTCTCTCTGTCTCTCTCTGTCTCTGTCTGTCTGTCTGTCTCTCTCTCGTAAGACTGTCAAATTACAGCTCCGCATTCTGTTCCTTGCAAGGATCAAACCATGGTCCATGAAGTCGTGGGTTCGAATCTCGCCGGGGTCTGGTGAACATAGCGTGGGCATTTTCACACTCTCCCAGGTCAACTTCAAGTGCAGACCTGCCAGTGCCTTCATTCCCTTCGTGTATATATATACAAGCTGAAGATATAATATGTACGTTAAAGATCCCGAAATTCATGTCAACATTCAGTGGGTTACGAAACACCGGACATACCCAGCATGCATCCCCGAAATCGGAATGCGGCTACCTTCATGGTGGGCGAAAAACGGTTTTGCATACGCAAAATCTCTCCATTGGTGATCCTGGGAGCTCTAGCTGAGGAACGCCCCAAAAAAACCTGGTTGGGTTTGAATCAGTGTTGCTTCAAAAGTTCGAAGACAGAGAGGCCATCCAGAAGAAAGCTGTCAACCAAAATGTCACTCATGTTCCTCGGATAGGGACCGATGATGATGTATGTTTTTTGATGATTAACTTAACTGAATACCTCGGGTAGTTTGAGACGTTTTATGTTTACGATGACATACAAGTGGTCAGAGCGCTCGCTTTCCCCCAGCCAAGGTTAAGCTGCATCGAGCGTGGTTACCACTTGGATGGGTGACCGTTTGCGAGCTTTGGCTTCAGTACAGTTCCCCAATTCAACCAGCTGTAAATAGGTACCTGCCCTCTTTAGGGTCAGGGAAGGTAAAGCAGCGAGGGAGAGGAGATGGGTGCTGTCCTCAATGTGCTGGCCCCTAGAAAAGTTCGTCCCTAGAAATACCTTCCTCCCCTACGACCACATAGGTTATGGGACACCTTTACTTTTACCTTAGGATCCATTTAGGATCTGTTGTTGTTGTTGTGCGTTCCTCAGCTTAACACCCTGAGGATCACCCGGAATATGCACTCTGTCTCACCCCCACCTGTTTGTGTCGCCCTAACCTTCCCAACGGTATGTTTGGAGAGGCTCGTTTGTCGGCAACCTTATTCTCATTTTATGGCTCGGAATTCCACAGGGTGAAATGTGATAGGTGAAAAAAATATCGTGTGACGCGCTTCTGCCCCTACACCTGTAAACGTTGCATTCTTGGTACAGTGGTGGGAGGTACCCTTTTAATTCCCTTTTGTGGAGACCTGAATGTGTGGTGTGTGTGTTATGTGAGTGTGTGTGTGTGTGTTTGGAGTTGGGCGTTGATAAATAGAGAAGTGGTGTAAGTTTGCGTTCTTGCTTGTCAGGGAGGGAGGGGGAGGAGAGAGGGATTGAGAGGAGAGAGAGAGAGGGACGGAGGGAGAGGGAGAGGGAGGGAGACATGGGGAGAGAGAGAAAAAGAAAGAAAGACAAAAAGAGGGAGAGAGAGAGGTATTAACGGATATCATAATTTTTCATGCACCTGCTTGTTTGCATGCTATATATATCTATATCTATATCTATCTATCTATCTATCTATCTATCTATCTATCTATCTATCTATCTATCTATCTATCTATGTGTGTGTGCACACTCCTTTGCACAATGCAATAACATATGCATCTATATATATAATGTGGTTTTGCATGCGTACAGTACACACGTAAGTTCTCCAGTCTTGAACTCCTCGAGGAGTCGTTGGGGCACTGACTGCACTGAAGTTTTCAGACTGTGTCTCTTTAACAAAGTTGAAACTGGCGGAGCCCATCCCTCTCCAGGTAGCAGGATGCATGCTGGGTATGTTGGTGTCATCCATCCCACCGGCCATAGCTGGCCTACATTTTGTACGAAAAGTTTATTGCTTTTTAACATATATGCAAGTGTAATGCATGCTTTTCGTTGCATAACTTTCGAAGAAAACCCTTAGATACTTTGAAACCCCACTAAAAAAAAAATCCCATTTTTGGGGGGAAAGCCGGTTTACCAATGTTAACTCCAGTGGGAAAAAACCCCCTAAAACAGACACCCGGGGGGAAAATAAACCCGGCCCTCAGTGCCCGGCCCAGATCAGGGGGAACAATTTTCAAACCCGCTACGAAAAAAAAACCGATACAACAGTTTTTTCTTACTTTCTTTTTTCTTCAATTTTTTTCGTCTTTTTTTTTTTCGTTTTTTCTTTTTCGGGGCTTTTTAAAGGGCGGGGGGGAACCCGAAATTTAGTGGGGAAATGTGTGGGCCCCAAATTTGTTTGGGTTTTGAGGGGGGGTTTGGGGTTAAGGTTGGGGGGGGGGGGGGGATGGGGGGGGGGGGGGGGGGGGGGGGGGGGAGGGGGGGGGGGGGGGGGGGGGAAAGGGGGGGGGGGGGGGGGGGGGGGGTTTGGGGGGGGGGAAGGGGGGGGGGGGGGGGGGGGGGGGGGAGGGGTTGGAGGGGAAAAGAGTGTGTGAGTGTGAAAAGAAAGAGAGAGAGAGTGTGTGGTAAAGTGTGACAGAGAGAGAAAGGGAAAAGAAAAGGAAGATAGGTGTTTGTTGTGGTGAGTGTGACAAGAGAAAAAGGGGAGAGAGAGGAGATTTTTTTTGTGTGTGTGTGTTTGTGTGGAGTGACGGGAAGAGAGAAAGGGAGAGAGAAAAGAGTAGTGTTTTGTTGTGTGTGTGTGAGGGGGACAAGAGAAAAAAGGGAGAGAGAATGAGAGTGTGTTTGTGTGTGTGTGAGTGTGACAAGAGAAAAAGGGGAAAGGAAGAGGAGAGAGAGTGTGTGGGGTGGGGGGTGTGTGTGGTGTGTGTGTGTGTTTTGAGTACAGGGGGGGGAAAAGGGAGAGAGAAGAGGAGTGTGTGTGGTGTGTGTTGTGTGTGTGTGGAGTGACAAAAGAGAAAAAGGGAGAGAGAGAGAGATAGTGTTTTGGGGGTGAGTGTGAAAGAGAGAGAAAGGGAGAGAGAGAGAGAGAGTGTTTTGTGTGTGTGGTGAAAGAGAAAAAAGGGGAGAGAGAAAAAGAGTGGGTGTTTTGTGTGTGTGTTAAAGGTGTGTGAGGGACAGAGAGAGAAAGGGAGAGAGGAGGAGAGTGTGTTGTGGTTTTGGTGAGTTGACGAGGAGAAAGGGGAGAGAGAGGAGGGGAGAAAAATGGGGTGTTTGTGTGTTGTGAGGGGACAGAGAGAGAAAGGGAGAGAGAAAAGTTTAATGAGTGTGTGTGAGTAAACAAGAGAGAAAGGGGAAGGGGAAAAAGAGAGTGTGTGTGTGTGGTGTGGGGTTGACAGAGAGGAAAGGAGAGAGAGAGAAAGAAGAGGAGTGTGGGTGTGTGTTGTGGTGTGGTGGTGACAGAGAGAAAAAGGGAAGAGAGAGGAGGGAGTTTTGTGTGTGTGTTGTGTGGGGTGTTTTGGGGGAGTGACAGAGAAGAAAGGGAGAGAAAAGAGAGAGGATGGGAGTGTGACAGAGAGAGAGAGTGTGTGTGTTTAAACGACAGAGAGAGAGAAAAGGGAGAGGGGGGGAGAGAGGGGAGAGGTGTGGTGTGTGTGTGTGTGAGTGAAAAAAGGAGAAAGGGAGAAGAGAGAGAGAGAGTGTGTTTTTGTGTGTTTTTGTGTGTGGTGTGACAGAGAAAAGAAAGGGGAGAGAGAGAGAGAGAAAAGTGTGTGTGTGTGTGTGAGTGACAGAGAGAAAAGGGAGAGGGGAGAGAGAGAGAAAGGGAGAGAGAGAGAAGAGAGTGAGTGTGACAGAAGAGGAGAGACTGGGAGAGAGAGAGTGTGTGAGTGTGACAAAAGAGAGAGAGAGTGGTGTGTTTGAGCGACAGGGGAGAAAAAAAAGGGAAGGAGAGAGAGAGAGGGAAGAGAGAGTGTGTTGTGTGTGTGTGGGAGTGACAGGAGAGAAAAAGGGGAGACAGAGAGAGAGAGAGAGTGTGTGTGTGTGACTGTTGTGTGTGTGGACTGTGTGTGGGAAAAGAAAAGAGAGAGTGAAAGAGAGGGGGGTGTGTGTGTGTGAAAGAGAGAGGGGTGGTGAGAGAGAGGTGTGTGTGTGTTTTGTGGTGGTGTGTGTGTGTGTGTGTGTGTGTTTGGGGTTGGTGGTGGGGTGTGTGTGAATTTTAAAAAATTTTTTGTTGGGGGAAGGGGGACTGAGCACACATGATGGCTTTTTAAGTTTTATTTTTAAATTTTTTTATCCACCCTCAGTCAAGAAAAAATTTCGAATAATGTGGTGAGTGCGAGGGGAGGGGAGAGAAGAGAGAAGAGAGAGGGAGAGAGAGAGAGAGAGAGGGGAAAAGGGGAAAAGAGAGAGGAGAGAGAAAAGAGAGAGAGAGAGAGAGAAAAACACAAAACACATCGACATAAAAAATGGCACACAAATAAAACGCCCCGCGCGCGCGCACACAACACACATACCCACACGGGGGCGTGCCGCACCCACGAACGAAACACACACATGCATGCACCAGAGAGGGGATTTTGTTATTAAAAGAAAAGAGGCCCCACACCCCACACGCACGCTTAAAACGCGCGCCACCCCGCCCCCTCCCCAACACACGCACGCACGCACCCCACGCACGCACAAACACACACCACGCACGCACGCACGCAGGGCGAAACCACACAACACCAGACAACACACAACACACCCACAGACACACCCCATACACAAAACACCACAGACAAACAAAAGAACCCACAAACACACAACGTCCCACTCACTACACTCCAATTTATATTATGATAAGGGTTGGGGGAATATTGAAAATTTGGGTTTTTAAAAGTTCATTTTTTAAAAACCCGGGGGATCAGAAATAATGAGCAAAACTTTTTCATAGATTCTAAAAGGGGCAGTCGCTTAAAAGCGAATTTGTCTGTCGGCCCATAATATTACCCACAATATTGCCCCAAAAACAATAAAATATATTTCCCTGCGCGGGCATGCCTACCTTCTGTCTGTCTGTCTGTCTGTCTGTCTTGTCTGCCCTGTTCCTGTCTTTCTTTTCTGCCTGTTTGTCTGTTTTTCTGTCTCTTTTGTATTCCTGCTGTTTATTCGTCTGTTTTTTCCCTGTTTTTGCCCTGTTTTTCTGTTTGTCTGCCTTGTCTCTCGTTTTGGGTTCTCCCTCCCTGTCTGTCTATCTTTTTGTCTGCCTGTTGGGTTTTGGTCGGGCCTCCCCTGTCTGTCTTCTGTCTTGTCTCCCTGTCTGTCTGTTTTGGGTCTGCCTGTCTGTCGTGTTTTTGGTCTGAAAGTTTTTTTTGTTTTTTCAGTTTGTCTTTTTTTGCATGTTTGTTTGCCCTGTTTGTCTGTTAAAGTCTGTTTTGCTTGTCTGTCTGATTGTTTTTGTCTTCCCTGCCTTTTTTGATTGTCTGAAAGTCGGGTTTTGCCTTTTTTGTCTGTCCGTCGGGCTTTCTGCCGGGTTCTGTCTCTATTGTCTGCCTTTTGAATGTCTTTTTGGGCATCTGTCTTTTAGCCTGCTTGTCCCCTGTCTTGTCTACCTGTTTTTTTTGTCTTTTTGTCAGTCTTTTTTGTTTCTTTTGTCTGTTTTTCCCCTGCCTGCCGGCCTGTTTGTCTCCCCTTGTTTGTCTGTCTGTCCTCTGTCTGTCTGTCTTATTTGTCTTGCCCCTGTCTGTTATTTCTGCCTTTTCTGTCTATCTATCTGTCTCTCTGCGTCTCTCCCTGTCTGTCTGCTCTCGTTTTGCATCAATTTTTTTGTGTGGTTTTTTTTTTGGGTTGGGTTTTGTTGAAGCCGGGGGGTAAAAATTTTTTTATTACAGTCTCGGTAGCGTTTGTTGTTTTATTGGCTTGGAAAGTGTTTTGCTTTTTTGTGCCTGAGCTAAAAAGATTTAGTTTTCTGTCCCAAAGGGAGTCTTGTTTTATTGTAACAATTTTCTCCCCCCCCCCCCCCTCTCTCTCCCCCTCCTCTCTTCTCTCTCTCTCTCCCCTTCCCCTCTTCTTTTTTCTCTCTCTCTCTCTCTCTCTCTCCCCTCCCCCCCTCCTCCCCCCTCTCTCGCCCCCTCTCTATTCTCTTTTTTCCCTTTCCTTTCCCTTCCCTTTCCCTTCCCCTTTGTTTTCCCTTTCCCTTTTTTCCCTTCCTTTGTTCCCTTTCCCTTTTTTCTTTTTTTTTTCTCCTTCCCCTCACTCTCTCTTCTTCCCCCTTCCTTTCTTCCTTCCTTCCCTTTCCCTTTCCCTTTCCCTTTGTTTTTTTCCTTTCCCTTCTTTCCTTTCCTTTCTTTCTTTCTTTCTTTCTTTCTTTCTTTCTCCCCTCTCTCTCTCTCTCTCACTCTCTCCCCTCTTCCTTCCCTTTCCCTTTCCCTTCCCCTTTCCCTTTCTTCCTTGTTTTTTTTCTCTCTCCCCCCTCCTTTTTCTCTCCTTCCCCCTCCCCCTCTCTCCCCTTTTCTCTTCCCTTTCCCTTTCCCTTTCCCTTTTTTCCCTTTTTTTTCTTTTTTTTCTTTTTTTTTTCTTTCTTTTTTTTCTTTTTTTTTTTTTTCCTCAGCTCTTTTCCCCTCAAACTTTCCGTCTGTCTCACTTTTTCGGGGTTTCTGTCTATCTTTTTTCTTCCCGTGGGCTCTGTCCCCTCTTTTTTTTGTCTGCTCTGTCCCGTCTTTTTTCTTTCTTTACTGTGCCCGTGTCTTTCCCCCTCTCAGCTCTTCCCGTGTCCCCTTTCTCGCTGTTTTCTGTCTGTTGTCTCTCTCTCACTCTTTTCTTTGTGTGGTGTTCTCTCTCTTTCCCGTGTCTCGTCTCTTTTTTTGTTTTCTGTCTCTGTTGTCCCCCTCTCTCTCACCCCTCTGTGTTCTGTCTCTGTCTCACTCTTCCCGTTTTTCTGTCTCTCCCCCGGCCCCCCCTCTTGTCTCATTTCCCGTCTGTCTTGTTTATCTGGCTTTAGTCTTTTCTCTGTTCCCGTCTGCTTGTCTGTTCTGTTTTGTCTCTCTCCCCTCTCTCCTAGATGTTCCAACGGTGCTATGCCCATTATGTAAGAAGCACCGGGGAAAGAAATTCATTTTTTGCGGGGCTGTCCAGTATTAGAGGTGGTGGGCAGAATTACAAATTTCCCCTAAAAATTTGTATTAGACGGGCCCAATTTTTTGAGACTCTGTTTACTCCCCGGCATCAAGTCACCCAGGTTTTCGCAGTCTCGCGTTATATAAATACCCCTGATGTTTAAATTCAAAACCTTTTAAAAAAACAGATATTTTGGTACTTTTGGTTTATTTGGGGTAACTGACGTTTTGTTTTACACATTAACTTGTTTGTTGTTGTTTGGTGGTGGGGGTGGTTGGGGGGTGGTGGTGTGTGCTGCTTGGGTGCTTTCCCCCAAACCCCTTCCCCACATGGGCCAATGGCCTTTTTGTGAAAAAATCAATCGGAACTTCCCCTCTCTCTCCCTCTCTGTCTGTCCCCCTTGCTGTCTGTTCCCCTCTGCCTCTCTCTCTCCCTTTTCTTTTTCTTTTCTCTCTCCATCCTGTCTGTCCCGTTTGTCTGCCTCTCTCTCCCGTTTTTGTCTCCGTCTGTCTGCCCTTCTTGGGCTTTCCCCTCGCTCTCTCTCCCTCTCTGTCTGTCTGCCCTTTTGTTTGGTCTTTCTTTCTTCTTCTCCCCCTCTCTCTCTCGCTCTCTCTCCATCTCTGTCTGTCTGTCTGCCCCTGGTTTTTGTCTGTCCCTCTCTCTCTCCTCCTCGCTCTCTCCGGGTTCTCACCTTTTCCCCCTTTCTGTCTTTTCTTGTCTCCTCTCTCTCGCTCTCCCCTCCCTTTTCTGTCCCGTTGTCGCCTCTGTCGTCTGTCTGTCTGTCCCCTCTCTTCTCTCTCCTCCTCTCTCTCATTCTCCCCTCTCTCCTCCCCTCTCCCCCTTTTCCCGTCTGTCTGTTTTGCCTCTCTCTCTCTCTTTTTCTTGTCTCCCCTCTCCTCCTTTTCTGTCTGCCCCCTTTTCCCCCTTTTCTCTCTGTCTCTGGGTTCTCTCTCTCCATCTTGTTTGTCGCCTCTATCCCCTTTCTTTGTCTCTTCTCTCCTGTCCCTGTCTGTCTTCTGCCTCTCTCCCTCTTTCTCTCTCTCTCTCCTCTCTGTCTGTTTTCCCTTTCCCTCTCCTCTCTCTCTCTCTCTCTCTCTCTCTCTCTCTCCCCCTCCTCCCCCCCTCTTCTTTCTCCAAACCCCTCCCCCAAAACCCATCCTTCAGAACCCCTTACAGTCTGGCTACCAGGCTGTGTTATCTTGCAAAATCCCCTGCTCCGCATGTGTGCATTTTTGTGGTGTGTTTGTTGTGTGTTTTGTGTGTGTTTGTGTGTGTGTGTGTGTGTTGTGTGTGTGGGGTGAGGGTGTGTGTGTGTGTAGGGTTGGTGTGGGGTGTGAGGGTGTGTTTTTGTGGGGGTGTGTGTGTGTGGTTGGGGTGGTGGTGTTTGTTGTGTGTGGGTGGTGGGGGGGGGGGGGGGGGGGGGTTTTGGGGTGTGTTGTTGGGGTGTGTGTGTGTTTGGGGTGGGTGTGTGGTGTGTGTGTTTTGTGTTGTGGGTGTTGTGGGTGTGTGTGTGTGTGTTTGTTGGGGGGGGGGTGGGTGTTGGGGGTGTGTGGGGTGTGGGGTTGTGTTTTGTGAGGGTGGGGATGTGTGTGGAGGGTGTGGTGTGTGTGGGGGTTGGTGTGTGCTGTGTTTGGTGTGTGTGGGGGGGGGGGGGGGGGGGGGGGGGGGGGAGGGGGGGTGTTGGTGTGTGTGTGTGTTGGTTTTGTGTGTATGTGATGTGCGTGTTGGGGGGTGTTTGTGTGTGTGGGGTGTGTGTGTTTGTTTGATGTTTTTTTGGGGGTTGGGGGTGTTGGTTGGTGGGGGGGTTGTTGTGTGGGGTTTGTTGTGTTTGCTGTGTTGTGTGTGTGTGTGTGGGGGGGGGGGGGGGTGTTGGTGTGTTTGTGTGTGTGTGTGTGTGTGGTTGTGGTGGGGGGGGGGGGGGTGGGGGGGGGGGGGGGGGGGTGTGTGTGGCGCGCTCACAAAGCCCAGACTAATAAATCACTAAATTTAAATTTTTCTTTTTCCCTTTTTTTTTCCTTCATTTTTCCCCCCCCCC
>CM054166.1:2007222-2009722 GCA_028751875.1 Rapana venosa
TCTCTCTCTTCCTCCTCTCCCCCTCCTCCCCCTTTTTCTCTCCCTCGGGTTGGATGTAAAAATGCTTTGTACTCCCTCTAAAAAAAAAAAGTGTTCAAACTTTTCTCTCTCCCCCCCCCTCCCTCCCTTCCCCCCTCCTCCCCCTCCCCCCTCTCCCCCCTCCCCCTGGTGCAGAGGGGACTTCGCCTGCGGTGGGCAGGGTTCCCGGGGGGATGGGGGGTACGCAGCGGGGGGCCCCACTACGGCGGAGGGGGCGGCAGGGCCCGGGGGGCCCCAGTGGCGCTACAGCGAAAGTGGAGCAACCACTACTCCAGCTGCTGACCGGGCTGCCTTTTCTACCACCGGTCAGTCCCTCTCTCTCTGTCCATGTGTGTGTTGGGTGGGGGTGTTGTGAGGTGGGGGGGGGGGATGTGGTGTGGGGGGGGGGGATGAGGTGTGTGGGTGGATGTGGTGGGAGTTGGGTGGGGTGGTGTGGATGGATGTTGTGGTTGGGGGTGGTTTGGTGGTGAGGTTGGGGTGGATGGGGGGGTGAGGTTTGGGGGTCAATGTGGGATGTGTGGGTGGATGGGGTTTTGGAATTGGGTGGGGGTGGGGGGTGGGGGGAGGATGTGGGGGTGGATGGGGGGGTTGGTGTGGGGGGATGGTTGGTGGGGGTGTGGGTGTTTGTGGGTGGGGTGGGGGTGAGGGGGGTGGGTGGGGATGTGGGGGTGGATGTGGTGGTGGGGGGGATGGGTGTGGGGGTGATGTTTGGGGGGAGTGGGGGGGGTGTGTGGGGGGTTTGGTGGGGATTTGGGGGTGGGTGTGGGGGGGGGATGTGTGGGTGGGTGTGGTGGGGGGATGGTGTGGGGGGGGTGGGGTGGGGGGATGTTGGGGGGGTGTGGTTGGGGTTGGGGGGTTGGGGGGGATTGTGGGGGGGTGGGTGTGGTGATGTTGGGGGTGGGGTGTGGTGATGTTTGGGGGGGTGTGGGGTGTTTTTGGGTGGTTTTGGGGGTGATTTGGTGGGGGGGGGTTTTGTGGGGATGTGTGGTGAGTGGGGGGTGGGGGGATGTAGGTGGTGGATGGGTGTGGTGATTGTGGGGGGGTGTGGTGATGGGGGGTGTGGTGTGGGTTGGGGGGGGGGTTGGTGTTTTGGTGGGGGGATGGGTTTGTGTGTTGGGGGGGTGGTGTGGGTGGGGGGGTTGGTGTGGGTGATTTGGGGGTGGGGGGGTTTGGGGTGGTGTGGTTGGGTGTGGTGGGGTGGGTGGTGTTTGGGGGTTGGGGGTGGGTGGGGGTGGGTTTGGGGGGGTGGATTGGTGGGGAGGTGGGGTGGGTGTGGTGAGTGTGGGTGGATGGGTTTGGGTGGGTGGGGGTGGGGTGGTGTGTTGGGGGGGGGGTGAGGTGTGGGGATGTGGGTGGGTGAGTGGGGGTTGGGTGGGGATGGGTGTGGGATTGGGTGGTGATTGTGGGTGGTGTGGGTGATGTGTGGGTGGGGTGGTTGTTGGGTCCTTTGTGGGATGTGGTGAGGGGTTTGTCGATCTGGGATGTGATTTGGTGTGTGCTGTCAGTGTAGATGCGTTTGGATGTGGGGATTTTGATTTGTGTGGTGGGTTTGTGAGATGCACCATGTTTTATGGGATCGAGCGACGTTGTCGTGGGTGTTTGGAATGGGTGATTTTATCGATAGCTGACGATAGATTTTTGATCGATGGGGGTGATGACTTGACATTTCTCAGAGCCCTCAGCCCAAAAATCGCGGTCCCTACTTCACTGCAAGATGTAACCCCCCCCTCCCCCCCTCCCCTGTACCCCCCTCCCCCCCTCCCTCCCTCTGTAGCAGCCCTCCCTCCCTCTCTCTTCTATGCACCCCCCCTCCCCCCATTGCTTCCTGTCTCGGCCTCACTGTACCATGTCACGACCGTACCATGTTGTGTTTCTTTCAAGAATCTCCCCCTTGGGGGAAGCTGGGGCTCTAGCTAGCCGAGGAAAGAAAAAACCGCATTTTGTGTGTAGGGGGGGGGGGGGGGGGGGGGGGGGAGAAGGGGGGGTTGGGGGGGGGGGGGGGGGGGGGGGGGGCGGTGTGAAGTGGGTGGGGGTGTTTTCTTTTTTTCAGTTTCATTTCTTTTATTTCGGGGAAAAATGAATAAGCAAATCGTGTGCTTTTTTTTCTTTACAGTCAGTGCCAATGTGCATCGTGTGTGTGTGTGGGTGTTGTGTGTTTTAATGTGTGTTGTGGGGCGTGGTGGCGGCGGCAGAGAGAGATGAGTGTGTTGTGTGTGTGTGTGGTGCGTGCAAGAGAGAGAGACAGAGGGGTTTTTGTGTGCGTGTTGTGTTTTGTGGGGGGGAGAGAAAAGTGTGTGTGTGTTGTGTGCATACATGTGTGTGTGCGCGTGCGAGAGAGATTGTGTGTGGCATCTGCTGACATGCATATTGTGTACGGTGTGCTTGCATGCTTTGAGTTTGGGTGCATACCTGAATGCATAGAAGGAAGGGGAAAGGAAAGAAAAAGGAAGGAAAAAAGAAG
>CM054166.1:2014722-2024722 GCA_028751875.1 Rapana venosa
AAGATTCAAGATTTCATTCCTTTCACTCCTTTTGGGGTATGGAGGATTACAAACAAATTGAACAGGAGAATAAACCTAACAGCAATATACCGACACACACACATACACAGACAGACAGACAGAGAAACAGAGAGAGAGAGCAGTCTTCGTTGTTTAACTTGTTAAAAAGTTGGGGGCCACTTGCGTTGCCTCCTTTGGTAGTATAGTGCTCATCACACACAAGTGAGGGTCCTGGTGTCAGTCAGTCAGTCAGGCCTGTCTGTGGCTGCCATAGAGGCTGTGCCCAGCCTTGAAACAGAACAAGAGTGAGAGAGAGAGAGAAGCAGACTGACAGAAAGAAAGAAGGAAGAAGAAAGGAAGAAAGAAAGAGAGAAAGAAGGAAGTAAAGAAAGAAAGAAAGAGAGAGGACAGAAAGAAAGACGGAAAGAAAGAAATGAAAAGAAAGAAAGAAAAGACAGACAGATAGAAAAAAACACAGAAAGAAGGAGAGAGAGAGAGAGAGATGAGAGAGAGAGAGAGAGAGAGAGAGAGAGGAGAGAGAGAGAGGAAGAAAGAAAGAGAAAGAAGGAGAAAAAGAAAGAGAGAGAAGGAAAGAACGATTGAAAGAAAGGAGAGAGAAAGAGAAAGAAAGAGAGAGAGAGAGAGAGAGAAGGAAAGAACGATTGAAAGAAAGAGAGAGAGAGAGAGAGAAAGAAAGAAAGAGAAAATAAAGAAAGAAGAAAGACAGACAGACAGAAAGAAAGACAGGAAAAGGACAGACAGTCAGAAAGAAAGAAAGACGGAAAGAAAGGAAAAAGAAGAGAAAGCGAGAAAGGTTTTTTTTTAAAAACCAAACAACTTTGTGAAATGGAGACTTAAGTTTTAAAGGGAGTCTTTAATGGGTTGATGGTGTTGTTGGGGACTTTTGGGGCCTCTGTGTGTGTGTCTGTGTGTGTGTGTGTGTCTGTGTCTGTGTCTGTGTGTCTGTCTGTGCGTGTGTCTCTGTGTGTGTGTGTGTGTGTCTCTGTGTGTGTGTGTCTGTCTGTGTGTGTGTGTCTCTGTGTCTCTGTGTGTGTGTGTGTGTCTGTCTGTGTGTGTGTCTGTCTGTGTGTGTGTCTGTGTCTCTGTGTGTGTCTGTGTGTGTCTGTGTGTGTGTCTGTGTGTCTGTGTGTGTGTCTGTGTGTGTGTGTCTGTGTGTGTGTGTCTGTGTCGTGTGTGTGTGTGTGTCTGTCGTGTGTGTCTGTCTGTGGTGTGTCTGTGTGTGTGCCTGTGTTCCTGTGGATCGTTTTAGTATTCTTTTTTCAGGTGATTTTTTTCCCCTTTTCTTCTTTTATGGAAATTTTTTGTGTGTGGTAAATATGACCTTATATGGGAGAGTGTGTGTGTGGGGGGGGGGGGGGGGGAGAATTGGGTTAAAGTTAAACTACTATCATAGTTTTAAAGTTTTTGATTGCGGTAGTGGTGGTGGTGGTGGTGGTGGTAGTGGTGTGCTGTGTGGGGGGGAGGGGGGGGCGGGGCGTGTGTGTGTGTGCGCGCGCGCGCTGTGTGTGTGTGTGTGTGTGTGTGTGTGCGTGGGTTTGTTCTTCACTTTTACGTCTTTCCACTGAAAGTGATAGCAGACGATAGGGGTAGAAGTATGAGAAGTCCAAAGGGAAGAGATGTAGAGAAGAAAGTGTGTGAGAGTGTGGGCGTGTGCGCGCGCGTGCATGCGCGTGTGCATGCATGCTCTACTCTCTTCTTCACTGCACAACGTTGTGTATGCTCTCCTCTTTCTGTCTCATCTTTCTTCTCTTTCTTAGTCAAACACCCAGACAGCAATTATTGTTGTCTGTTATATGAGCGAAAATGCGTTACGCTGCCGTTAAGCGCCTGACAAGTCAGGCCCAGCGCATCCGATTTCGGCGTGGGAGAGAATTGTTATCTTTTAAGTCTTTCTGGGGGAAAGAAATAGGCAGGCGAATGGACCGAGAAGGCAGAAAATACAAGAAGGAGGTGACAGGAAGAAAAGGAACACGGCAGAAAAAGAGAGGGATAGAAAAGAGGGAATTCCTAGCACAGAATTTTTCCAGTAGGTGGGGATTCTAGTTATACTGAGAAGTCACGGGGGAGGCTTGTGATCTGACGGCCCGGGATCGAATCACCACTGGGGCACTCATTTTAGGGGATTTTACTCTGGAGTTAACATCAGTGCTGACTCCACTCCCCCAAAAGTTTTTTAGATTAGACTATAAACCAAGGGGTCAGGATAGCTCAGTGGTCGGAGCACTCGCTTTCTCCCAGCCAAAGTTAAGCAGCATCGAGCGTGGTTACCAAGTGGATGGGTGACCGTTTGCGCGCCTTGGCTTCAGTACAGTCCCCCAGCTCACCCAGCTGTAAATGGGTACCTGCCCTCTTTTAGGGTCAGGGAAGGTAAAGCAGCGAGGGAGAGGAGATGGGCGCCGCCATCAATATGCTGGCCCCTGGAGAAGCTGAGGTCTGATGCCTCGCTCCCCTACAACCACATAGGTTATGGGACACCTTTACCTTTACTTTCATATATTTTGTAACACAATACAATTCAATACAATGCAACATAATCTAATGCAATACAGTACCATACAATGCAACACAATACAGTACAATACAATGCATATGCAACACAATGCAATGCAATAAAATTCAACACAGTACAGTTCAATACAACGGATCGGTGGTCTAGAGGTAACGCGCCTGCCTAGAAAGCGAAAAGTCCGGGTCGGAAGTGTGCGGTGGTTCGATCCCCGTTTGGGCCAAAAACTACACCCCCCACCCCACCCCCATCCACTAGACTCGTGAGTGGTGGTCTGGGTGCTAGTCTTTCGAATGACGATAAACCGAGGTCCCGTGTTCAATACTCAGTGCACGTAAAAGAACCCACGGCAACAAGAGAGTTATCCTTGGAAAAATTCTGAAGCAAAAAGCCACTCTGAGAGGAAACTAAATAAATGTGCAGACAGGAGAAGGAAAAAAATGGGTGGCGCTGCTCTTGTGGCGACGCGCGCTCCCCGGGGAGAGCAGCCCGAATTTCTCGCAGAGAAATGTGCCGTGACCTAAAGTGGTATGCAATACAATAATAATAATAATAATAATAATAATAATAATGTATGGAATTTATATAGCGCTGAATCTTGTAAAGCTACAAATCAAAGCGCTTTTTTTTTAATGCGTGTATATGCGGTTTTTTAATTTTGTCATCTGTTCCCACCGGCACACAATGGCCTACTCTTTCGAACAGCGGAACAGGATTTAACGTGTGCGCAAGATGTTCTGCATGCGTTCGCACACGGGGCCTCGGTTTATAGTCTCATCCGAAGGACTTACAATGCAATGCAATACAATACAGTACAGTACAGTACATAACAGTACAGTTCAATATAATACAGTATCTACACTGTGCATCAGCCTGTACACTTATACTTCATTATCTCTGTGATGTTGGTGTCCATCCATCCATCTGTCCCGTAGTCTGACGACCGTGGGGGCACCCTCAAAGACTCAGCAACCAGTTCCCTCCATTCTTCTCTCTGTTCTGCCTTTCTCAGGGTTTTGTTGAGTTCTAGGCCTGTCCATTCACTGATGTTATCCTCCCAGCTCTTCCTTGGTCTGCCTCTTCTTCTTCCTCCTTGGACAGTGCCTTGCAAAACTGTCTTTGTAATTCCTTGGGATCTTGTGACATGCCCATACCACTTAAGTTTACGCTTTTTCACGATCGTTAGAAGGTTCTCATAGGGTCCAATGGTTTGCTGGATTCTGTTATGCACGCTTTCGTTGCTTATGTGGTCTTTGTAGGAGATGCCAAGGAGTCTCCGAAAGCATCTCATCTCCACTGCCTGTACTCTTCTCTCCAAATCTGCAGTCAGGGTCCATGATTCACAGGCATACAGAAATATGGATATGACAAGGGAGCGCATTAGTCTGATCTTGGAGATAAGTGAGATATTCTTATCTCTCCAGATGGTGTTTAGTTTTGACAAAGCTGTTATTGTCTGTGCAGTCCTGCATACTACTTCTGGCTTGGATCCCTGGTCGGATACAATGGCTCCCAGGTACTTGAAGCTTTGAACTGTTTCCAGCTTCTGGTCATTAACCCTGATATCAGTGCTAATGCCGTTGGTGTTATTAGTCATCAGTTTGGTCTTCTCTGCACTGATTTCCATGCCGTATGTTTGGAGGCCTTATCCAAGTGTTCTGTTAGGCTGGCAAGCTCTTTTTCTGATCCTGCTATTCCATCAATGTCATCTGCGAAGCGGAGGTTTGTGATCGTTCTGCCACCAATGCTGACTGATCCTTCATGATGTTCCAGTGCATCAGCCATGATTCTCTCAAGGAAGATGTTGAAAAGAGTGGGTGAGAACGAACGAACGAACGATGTTGGTGTGTATGTCTATAATTATGTCTAGGTAAAGTGAAGTTGAGAGAACATGACTGTGTAGGTGTATGGAAGCCTATACTGCAACAATGCCGCTTCTGCGTGTTCTCAACTCTGTCAGCGCTTGTGAGAAAGTACGGGAGGATGAGAAGGAGGAGGAGAAGAAGGAGGAGGAGAAGGAAAGAAGAAGAGGAGAGGGAGAAGGAGGAGGAGATGCAGAAGGAGGAGAAGAAGAAGTAGAAGAGGAAGGAGGAGGAAGAGGAGAAGGAGGAGATGGAGAAGAAAGAGAGGAGAGGGAGAAGAAGGAGGAGGAGGGGGGAAAAGAAGGAAGAGGAGAGGGGAGAAGAAGAGTAGAAAAAGAAAGAAAAGAGAAGGAGGAGGGGAAGAAGAAGAGGAGAAAGAGGAGGGGGGAAAAGAAGAGGGAGAAGGAGGAGGAGGAGAAGAAGAAGAGGAGGAGGGGGAAAAAAGAAGAGGGAAGAGGAGAGGGAGAAGAAGAAGTAGAAAAAAGAAAAGAAAGGGAGAAGGAGCTTTAGGAGGAGATGGAGAGAGAGAGAGAGAGAGAGAGAGAGAGAGAGAGAGAGAGAGAGAGAGGAGAGAGAGAGAGAGAGAGAGAGATGAACACATTTTTATTTATAGAGGGTTATAGAATAAGCATAACACTAGCTTTTTTTTTTCTTCCAGCCCTTTGCGAAAAAGAACGAAAAGCAAAAAGCAAAAACACACATACATACACACACACACACACACACACACACACACACACACCACACACACACACACACACACACACACACACACAACACACACACACACACACACACACACACACACACACACACACGCCACCCCGGGTGTCGAAAACAATTTACTTCATACCCCTATGAGAGATGAGATCCTTCGGATGAGACTATAAACTGAGGTCCCGTGTGCGAACGCTCGCAGAACATCTTGCGCACACGTTAAATCCCGTTCCGCTTTTCGGAAGAGTAGGCCATTGTGTGCCGGTGGGAAAGGATGACAAAATTGACAAAACTGCATACACACGGGGACTGGTTGTAAAAAGCACATGAGTGCTTATTCCATTATCCTTGAAATAAATGAATAAAATAAATGAAATTCACACACACACACACACACACACACACACACACACACACACACACACACACACACACACACACACACGGACACACACACGGACATTCTGTGCCAGTTCACCCCCCCCCCCTCCCCCCAACATAATTTGACTTTTATTTATTTATTTATTTATACCACTTTAAGTCACGCAGATTTCTCTGCGTGAAATTCGGGCTGCTCTCCCCAGGGAGAGCACGTCGCCACAAGAGCAGCGCCACCCTTTTTTTTTCTTTTTTCCTGTCTGCAACAGTATTTGTATCCCTATCAGAGTGGCTTTTTTCTACAGAATTTTGCCAGGGACAACTCTTGTTGCCGTGGGTTCTTTAACGTGCGCTAAATAATTATGTGCAATACACGGGACCTCGGTTTATCGTCTCATCCGAAAGACTAGCGCCCAAACCACCACTCATGATTTAATGGATGGGGAAAAAGTTTCGGGTCCAAACGGGATACGAACCACCGCACACTTCCGACCCGGACTTTTTGCTTTCTAGACAGGCGCGTTACCTCTAGACCACCGATCCACATTTTGTAGAAACCAAAATTGAAAAGTATACTGAAATGGCCAGGGACAAGTCAACATGAACTCGAACTCGAACTGGAATGTTTTATCGAGGGTAAATTTTTTTATTTATTCTTTTATATTAGGATAATGGAATAAGCACTCATGTGCTTTTTTACATCCAGTCCCCGTGTGTAAATGGATAAGCCAGGGGCTTCTTTACACCAGGCCCTCATGAAAAATAAAAAGGTAACCAACAGGCAAACAAACATGAAGAAAGGCATAACATATACACGATGAAGCTGACAATAAACTTCATCACTTAGTTATACACGCAATCAACTACTCACATTATCAGTCAATTATATGAAGAACCAACCAATCAATACAAATTAACTAATTACAGGGAATTTTTTTTTATTCTTTTATATCGAAGATTTTTTTTATTTTATTCTTCAATATCGAGGATAATGGAATAAGCACTTATGTGCTTTTTTTTTTTACATGCAGTCCCCGTGTGTGTGCGGTTTTATGAATTTTTGTCATCTGTTCCCACCGGCACACAATGGCCTACTCTTACGAAAAGCGGAACAGGATTTAACGTGTGCGCAAGATGTTCTGCGTGCGTTCGCACACGGGACCTCGGTTTATCATCCGAAGGACTTTTGGGGAGAGTGGAGTCTGCACTGATGTTAACTCCAGGGGAAATATCCCCTTAACGGGAATCGAACCCGGGTCGTCAGATTGCCAGCGCAATGTTCTAACCACTAGGCCATCCCGTTTTAGAGAGAAAGATGGAGGTGGGTGGGGGTGGAGCATGCAAGCAAACAGACAGACAGACTGACACAGACAGAGAGAAACAGACAGAGAAGAAGAAGGAGGGAGAAGAAGTGAGAGATGCAGTGAGAAAGCTCACAGGTCATAGGGGTATGGAGTCAATTGTTTTCGGCACCCGGGGTGGCAGTTGTGTTGGTGGGGTGGCAGCAGTGTATTGTCCATGGTCAGTGTCACTGCAGTATGATTACATGCCTGTCTGTCTGATTGTGTGTCTGTCTGTCTGTCTGTCTGACAAAATATCTGAGTTGATGTGTAGATGTTGTTTATTGAAGGTGGTGAGTGTGTGTTGTGTGGTGTGTGTGTTGTGTGTGTGTGTGTGTGTGTGTGTGTGTGTGTGTGTGTGTGTGTGTGTGTGTGTGCGTGTGTGTGTGTTGGTGGGAGAGGGGGCGTGGGGTGTTGGGGGGTGGGTGTGGAGGGATGTGTGTTGGGGGGGGGGGGGGGGGGTGGGATGTGCAAGTGTGTGTTGGTGGTGGTTTGTGTGTAGTTGTGTGTGTGGTGGTGGTGGTGTGTTGTGGTGGTGGTGGTGGTGGTGGTGGTGTGTGTGTGGTGGTGGTGGTGGTGTGTGTGTGGTGGTGGTGGTGGTGTGTGTGTGTAGTTGTGTGTGTGCGTGTGTAGTTATGTATGTGGTGGTGGTGATGGTGTGTGTGTGTAGTTGTGTGTAGTTGTGTGTGGTGGTGTGTGTAGTTGTGTGTGTGCGTGTGTAGTTATGTATGTGGTGGTGGTGGTGGTGTGTGTGTGTAGTTGTGTGCGTGTGTGTTAGTTGTGTGTAGTTGTGTGTGGTGGTGGTGATGGTGTGTGTGTGTAGTTGTGTGTGGTGGTGGTGGTGGTGGTGTGTGTGTGTAGTTGTGTTTGTGTATGTTGTATGTGTAGTTGTGTGTGTAGTTATGTTTGTGTATGTTGTGTGTGTGTATGTTGTTGGGCTTTTTTGTTATGGGGAAGTGGAGTTACGGGGTGGGGGTAGTTGTGTAAGTTATTTTTACAAAGGGGGGATCATTGAAAGTATGTACATGTGTGTGCATGCAACTGTGTATGTATGTGTGTGTGTGCTCGCCATATCACACACCACCACACCCGCATACATAGAAAGAAGAACACTTAACAACAGTAGGAAGAAACTCAATATACACATAATACCTACAAACTAACAGCACTTTCGTTATAAAAAAAAAAAAATTTAATAATACTAAAAATTTTAAAGCAAAAAAAAAACCCTAGTACTTTCATCATCAGATTATTTTGTTTTAACCGATCTCGTATTTGCTTTTTAATCATCAAAAAAAAAAAAAAATTCTCCACGCGCATGCGCTCTCGTTGAATCTAGGTCAGTGGTGTTTTTTGTTGTTGTTTTTTTTTAATTCACTTTTTCCTGATTTTTTTTTTCATCCGCCAAACTTTTGTCTAAAAAAGGTCAGAGTTATATTCCAACAGAGGAGAAGAGATGAGAAAATCGAGTGAAAGGTGTGTGTGTGGGGGGGGGGGGTGGGGGGGGGGCGGTACTTTTGTGAAGTGACCCCCCCAACTTTGAAAAGAAAAAAAGCCGAAATTCAAAACAGGAAGATAGAATTGTTAAAATCTAAGTGCTACACACATACACACGCACACACACACACACGCACGCATACACACACCACGCACACACACCACACACACACACACACACACACACACACACACACACACACACACACACACACACACAATGATTCTAAGGTGGCAAAGAAAAAAAAAACCGAAGAAATTATTGATAAACAAAGAAAGAAATGATTAGGTAACAAAAGGAATAACGATGCTAATATTAAGTCACTATAAACAGCTACAATAACAAACCATACATACACACACACACACACACAACACAATATATAATATTATATATATATATATATACATACTAATACATACATACATACAATACATACATACATACTACATACTACATACATACACACACATACATACATACATACATACATACATACATACATACATACATCCCCCCACCCACCCATCCATCCATTCATTCATCTATCTGTCTGTCTACATTGTATGTATGTATGTATGTATGTATCTATGGATGTGAGTGTGTGTGTGTATGTTAGAGAGAGAGAGAGAGAGAGAGAACATCTTGCACACACATTAAAACCTGTTCCACCTTTCGAAAGAGTAGACCATCGTGTGCCTTTGGGAACTTATACCAAAATGTACAGATTGTTTACAGACACACTGGATGTTTAAAGAAAAGCACATGCATACTTATTCAGTATACTCAAAATAAAAGAATTTAGATAAATAGATAAACACGCACTCGCACGCGCGCGCGCACACACACATGCACACACACATACACACACTCACACACACACACACACACACACACACACAACACAACACACGCACGTACGCGCACGCCACACACAAAAGCTGCACAAGATCGCACGCACACGGGGACTGGATGTACAAAAGCTAATGAGTGCATATTTCAATATCCTTGAGTAAAAGAATAAACTCTCTCTCTCTTCCTCCCTCCCTCCCCCTCCCTCTTCTTCTAAAGAATAAACTCTCTTCCTCCCTCCCTACCCTCCCCCTCCCTCTCTCTCTAAAGAATAAACTCTCTCGTCCTCCTTCCTCTCCCTCCCTCCCCCTCCCTCCCTCCCTCCCTCCATCCCCCTTCTCTCCCTCCTCCCTCCCTCCCTCTCTCTCTCTCTCTTCCTCTCTCTCTCCCCTCTCTCTCTCTCTCTCTCTCTCTGTGTCTCCCTCCCTCCATCCTCCATCCCCCCTCTCTCCCTCTCTCTCTCTCTCCCTCCGTCCCTCTCTCTGTGTCTCCCTCCCTCCTCCTCCATCTCCCTCTCTCCCTCTCTCCCTCCGTCCCTCTCTCTCTGTCTCCCTCCCTCCATCCTCCATCCTCCCTCTCTCCCTCTCTCTTTCTCTGCCTCCAGCCTCCTCTCCACCTCTCTCTCTCTCTCTCTCCTCCTCCCCCCCCCCCCCCCCCTTCCTTTCTCGCTCTCTCTCTCAAATTTCGCAAGGGAACTGAAAAATACTTCCTGCAGAAAGATGGCACCTGGCGAGTGTCGCCAGAAAAGATTAAACCACCACCACAACAAACAACAACCAACAACCAAACAACCACCTTTGAAGAGACCATCATCTCCCATATCCCT
>CM054166.1:2027222-2084722 GCA_028751875.1 Rapana venosa
CAGTCTTTTCTCTCCTCACTCTCTCTCTCTCTCTCTCTCTCTCTCTCTCTCTCTCTCTCTCTCTCTCTCTCTCTCTCTCTCGTTGTCCATTTTGGTGTTACGGATGTTCAGTTGCCAGTGTTGATGTTTGCATTGGGTTTCTTTTCTTGGTCCTGTTTTGGGTATATTGTTATCGTTACTTTTTTCTTCTTTTTTCTTTTTTCTTTTGGCTTTTTTAAGGGGGTGGGGGGGAGAGGGCGGGGGGTGGGGGGGGGGGGGGGCTAGTTTCATTTGGTTTTTTAAAATGTTTTTTCATTTTGGTTGTCATTTTTTTTTTAATTTTTGTCTTGGTTTCTTCTTTTTTCTTCTTCAGTGTTTTGACTTAGTTGTTGGGTTGTTTTTTTAGGGGTGGGGGGGTTGGCTTTTAGTTTATTTTTTCGATGCATACATACTGGTATGTATTTGTGTTGTTGGGGTTTTGGGGGGGGGGGGGTTGTTTACTACTATTACTGTGTGCTACCTGGGTTTTTTGGTTTATTTGGGGTTGTTGTTGTTTTTTACCTTGTTTCTAGTTTGCTTCATCTTCTGCGAATTACTTTCCTGCTATCTTCTACTGCTCATTCCCGATCTCCTCAACCCCCACCCCTCCTCCCAAACCCACACCTACACTCACCACACCGGAATCCCTAGTGGCCAGAAATCCCCAGGGAGCTTATCACTGTCAGGGCCGCCACAGGCCCCCCAGCCAGAGGGACCCTGCGCTGTTGCTGGCTCCTAGTTTCTGTGGTGCCTGTTGTGAGCTAACTCGTGCGGGACAGGGCACCGCCTGCTAAGCCCTCTGCTGATGGCAGTGCTAGCTTGGAGTTGAGACTCTGGCCTGGAGGTGATGACCAGGGCATCCTCCCTCCAACCACCTCCCCCCCACCTCCACCCTACATCCTACCCGTGGGAACAGATGACAGAATTGACAAAAGCCGCATACACAAGGGGACTGGATGTAAAAAAAAAAATTACAAGCACATGAGTGCTTACTCCATTATTCTCGAAAGTATAGAATAGAAATAGAACGCACTCACACAGAGAAGATTAAAAAGGTATACATTGGAAACACACACACACAGACAGAGAACAAAAGATTAAAAGGTATGAATTGGAAACACACACACACACACACACACACACACACACACACACACACACACACAACAACAGAAAACAAAAGATTAAAAAGGTATAAATTACATACACACGCACACACACACACCATTTAGGTAGCCGCATTCCAACTTCAGAGCTGTTCCTTTCATCACCACCACCACCATCATCATCACCACCATCATCATCATCATCACCACCATCATCATTATCATCATCATCATCACCATCATCACCACCACCATCATCATCACCACCATCATCATCACCATCATCATCATCACCATCATCACCACCACCATCATCATCACCACCATCATCATCATCATTATCATCATCATCATCATCATCACCACCATCACCACCATCATCCCGATAACTTCAAATCCCCCACCTCCCTCTCACTCTCACCCTCCCCCTCACCGTTGGTCTGCTGTGGTGTGTGTGTGTGTGGGCAGATACTACAACTACCTCTACACCCACTACACCAGCTCCCTGCTCACCCAGCGTGTGGAGGCGACCAACAACTGCCACGACATCCTCCTCAACTTCCTCGTCTCCCACGTCACCCGCAGGCCCCCCATCAAGCTGACCCAGCGGAAGCAGTACCGAGAATCCGCCCTCGGTGGAAGCGACGACGACACCGTCAACAACGGGAGCAGCAGCAGTAAGGTGTGGCGATGGGAAGAGCAGCAGAAGTTCTGGCAGCGACAGACATGCATGAGGGAGTTTGTCAGCGTCTTCGGGTACATGCCTCTGCTCCGTTCCAAGCTGCGTATGGATCCTCTCTTGTTCAAAGACCCTGTCTCCAACCGGCGGAAAAAGTATCGCCGTATCGAATTGGTTGTGAACTGAGGAACGGTTGGTTTTGTCTGCGTCTTTCGTCGAACGCTCAGACAGCGACTGATGTTGTTTGTCTGTTCTAGGAAACCGCGTTGCCGCTAAGCGCCTGGCAAGTCAGGCCCAGCGCATCCAGCGTGGGAGAGAATGGGTATTTTTTTAAGTCTTTCTTGTGGGGGGGGGGGGGAGGGGGCGGGGAGTGGACCAAGAAGGTAAGAAAGTAGGCAAGAAGGAGGTGGTGACGGGAAAGTAAATAAAAGAGAGGGATAGAAAAGAGGGAATTGGTAAGCACAGAATTTCCAGAAGGCGGGGATAGTATTTATACTGACAGGACCTCGGCATCCCCAGATTCAGAAGGAGAATTCAGATTCAGAATATGTTGTGTGGGGGGGAAGAACACTGTGGTCTATCTAAAGTGGCAAGTTGCGGCCCAAAAGGGAAGATTGTGTGTAGTCACTCCTCACTCAACAGTGTGACCAGACTGACCTGCTGAAGCCGTCAGTCAGTCAGACAGACAGACAGTCATGGACTAAGCGGCGTCTGTTGGTCTCCTGTGATCCTGGATTTGCGCCAAGGGGTCACCCACTATCAGCTAGTGCCTGTGTTAGGCGAACACTTGCACATCGGAAAAAAACAAAACATCGACTTTTGCCAATTTTTTTTTCTTTTATCAATCTTTTCTTTTTTTAATGAATGAAGAGAAAGCGCGTGTGTGGAGCGAATGAGTGAGGAGATTTATTAATTGTGAAAAAAAAATTTTTTCGTGTAACTGAAATTTTCGTTTATTTCAGATCACTGCCTTAAACTCCTCCTCCTCCTCCTTCAAAGAGATAAGGGGGAGATAATTTGGGAGCAAGTATGTGGAACTTGCACCTTTTGTGAAAGTGTGGGTGCGAGAGAATTTTCAGTGGAGATAAGATTTGTTGTATGTGAGGTTTTGGGTAGGGTTTAGGAAAGGGATGAGTGGGGGGGGGGGGGGGGGGGGGGGTTGTTGGTTTTTTGGTTTGTTTTTTTTGTTTGTTTTTTTTCAGTATGATGTCCAGAAGAGATCTCGCCTTTGATAGAAGGCAGAAGACAAGGGGAAAGGTATGATTATTATTATTTTATTTTATTTTTTAGATGATGATGATGGGTGGATAGCGACGTTCTTGTTGCACAGGCCAACCCTGTACTGTTCGTTTTGAGGTTGTGGTCGGTGAATGGTTCTCTTCTGACCAATTTTTTGTGTTTTGTTGTTTGTGCAAGGTGCAAAAGTGTATAGGTGATGATATCTTCAGTGTAACGTCTGTTCACATTTTAGTGATTTTTTAGGCGAGTTTGTGTGTGTGTGTGTGTGTGTGTGTGTGTGTAAGTACGCTTATGCGTACCATCATATGTGTGTGTAAGTACGATTGTGCGTACCTGCATGTGTGTGTGTGTGTGTGCGCGCGCGCGCGCGCGCGCGCGCCTTGCATGCGTGTGTGTGCGTAAGTACTCTTTTACGCGTACCTGCGTGTGTTTGTGTTTTTTGCATGCGTGTGTGTGTGTGTGCGCGTAGGTACATTTATGCGTATCTGAATGTGTGTGTGTTTACAGAGAGGGACAGAGATATTGAATGATGCTATCATAAATATATACTGGATGAAATGTTAGAAAATCAGAGAATCAAATACGAATTCAAATTGCTTCTCTTGTAAAAGTGAGGGAAATGTTTGACAAACTGATTATGGCTTTGTGTGTTTCTGTTGTTTCAAAATAATGATTTTTTTTACACTGTATTTTTTTTTCCTTCTCCATTGCAGAACGCTCAGACAGCAACTATTGTCTGTTATATGAGCAAAAAATGCGTTGCGCTGCCGTTTAGCGCCTGACAAGTCAGGCCCAGCCCCACCAACTTCGGCGTGGGCGAAAATTATTATCTTTTAAGTTTTTCAGGTAAAAAACAAATTACAGGAAAATGGACCAAGAAGGCAGAAAGTCGACAAGGAAGAGGTATCAGGAGCGAGGCAGAAACAAAGAGAGGGATAGAAAAGAGGGAATTCCTAGCACAGAATTTCCAGAAGGTGGGGATGCTCTTTATACTGACGGCATCCCCATGGGGGAACTGTAGAGTTTGAGGAATGCTTAAAATGCCCAGTCGTTGGGATAAAAACGCCCATTTTCATTAGGGTGTGGCAGAGAGAGTCTATCCCCTTGGACCATGGGGGCACTAAGGAAGATTTTGCAACTGGCAGGATTTCTGGCAGGCCCAGAATAAAGGCCCCAAAAAACCCGAGGTGGATGCTAGTATCTTTAAAAAAAAAACCCAGAAAACCCTGTGTGCTTTTTTTTCTGCATGGAGGGAGTTGTGGGCGATAGTTAAGTCTAAATTAGCTGTCTTTTAGAAAGAAACAAAATTCTGCCGTGATAGTTTAAATTAGTTGTCTTTTAGGGAAAAAAACAACAACAAATTCTGCTTCTAATTCATTACTCATTGTCTCTCTCTCTCTCTTTTGCATTATCTGAAAGAGATAAGAACGCACCTCCCCCCCCCCCCCCCCCTCACCCCCACCCCACCCCTCCGCAAAAAAGCTAGGTAGGTAGGTTGGCAGCTTTCAATCTCGAAAGACTATGGAGTTGCGCTCTAGGTGTTATTCATTCTGGTACAGCGTCGGGTGTGGCTGGCCAGTCCCACACGGCAATGACAGACAGTGCCTATAGGAAAACAAAAGAAAAATAGAGGAGAAACCAATCAGAATTTTTTTTTTTTAAAGATATATATCTTATCAGTTTTAATGTTGAACTTTATTCCTAAACTTTAATTAAGGAAAGCAGGAGAAAACAATCCATGTCAGCAAATCAGTTTGTCTTTTTCCATTTCGAGGCCAGCTCTTTTCTTTTCTTTCTTTTTGTTTTTGTTTTTGTAAAGTGAGGGGAACGTGACGATTGCTAAGTCCACGAACTCCACGCAGTCAATGTAACACAACTCACTTCAGCCTCGATTGTGTGCTGGTTTCTGATTGGTGGACAGTGGAGTGAGAACTCTGTCACATGGTCTTTGGGAGTCTATATAAAGAACATAGCATGGGTGGCGGGTGGGGAAATTTGTAAAGCTGCGTCAGCTATTTCAGGCCCAGGGGTGGGGGGCGGCTATGAATCGCGGTTTTCTAAATTTCAAGTCACTTTTTTCGGTACTTATAAACATTTTTTCGACCAGATATTGTCAGGACGGCATTCTAGGGAGCGGTCCGAAGCTGCCCAACCCGCCAGCGAACAGAAATAATAAGATCGAAAAAATTTTGTTCCCGTTTTCGTCTCATCAAAATTGAAAGAAAAGGCCCAAGTTTGGAATAGAGAGAGAGACAGACAGAGAGAGAGACAGACACGGAACTGTCGTCACTTCCGGCCAGAGGTCGTGACCTTTGACCCTTGACCAGCTACCTCCTCTTTCCACTTCCCTCCCCTTCAATGACTTTGATCTTATCTTCGGCACGCGCAGTGTCTGCTTGTCTCCTTGTTTCTTGTCCCCCAGCTGTGTGTGTGTGTGTGTGTGTACCTTTCCACCCCCCTTCCTCCCCATCATCTCTCTCTCTCTCTCTCTCTCTCTCTCTCTCTCTCTCTCTCTCTCTCACACACACACACACACACAGAGTCTGAAACTCAAATAAAGTCAAGTGGAAAATACTTTATTAATCCTCTCATGAAGGGCAATTACAACACTGACAGGCACATGAATTGATCAAAAAAATAATCATCATCATCTGGTAAAATTTTTACAATCACAGGCACATGAATTGTTAATGATAATCTTTAGGGGAAATTTGTTTTTTAATATTACAACAGGCACATGAATTGATAAAAAAAATCATTATCTGGAATAATTACAGTAACGGGCACATGATTTGACTAATAATAATAATGTAGGGAAATTACAATAACAGGCACATGAATTCATAACAATGATAATCTGGAAAAAATAACAGGCAAGTGAACTGATATAAAAAATAGTGATAAATTAATACAATAACAGGCACATAAGTTGATAAAATAGTATGGAAAATTTTATTACAGTGATGGGCACATGAATTGATAACAATGATAATCTAAAGAAGAAGGGGAAAAAAACCACACACACAAAAGCTTAAACTTATGTTTAAACTTTCCAAGACAACTTCAAATCACAATTACACACACACAGAAATGTGAATATTATGCACACCCAAAGTTGTAGGTCCTTCATTTGAAAAAGAGAGAGAAGAAAGGTTTGAGAGGTATTGTAGTACCTGCAAAGAAGTGAACAATAAAATATTTTATGTTTTTTTCTTTCCAATCCATTCCATGTCGTTTACAGCCCTACCAACCACAAAAGCCGTATCAGGGCTGTTTGTCACCTCATTCAGTTTCAGTGGCTCCAGCAACTTTCACTTCAAGTTCTAAACCAACACCTCCTAATACCTTCAAATATCTAACACTGTCCACTATGGAAAAAAATTAAATAATACAATACCTAAATAATTTCATTCCTTAAGGCCGATAAACCAGGCTGTGCTAAGGACGCCAGCCATTCCGCTTAATTTATAATCCACAGATTACAAAAAAGCGTAAAAAAAAGATAAACATTTGTAAGTACAAAAATATACATAAAAAGTGCCGCATGGGCAAATACCACTGCAGAATGGACATCTTGTGCCCATCCTAGTGTTTACACATCACTTTGATTTGTTGCTTTACAAGATTCAGCGCTATATAAATTCCATACATTATTATTATTACTACCTGGCTGCCAGAACAAAAGAACACAGGAGAAATGCCATATAATGAAAACAGATTATTGTTTTGAAAGATTTCCTTGAAAAAAACAAAGGCAGGAGAATGGACTGGGAAGGCAGAAAATAAGCAAGAGAGCATGGGGGAAATTTGTTTTTTAATTCCGAAACTGAACTTTTTTCTTTCCCTTTTTTTTCTTTTTCTTTCTCTCTCCTTTTTTTTAAAAAACCATATTCAGCAGGTAAATCTTATGTTTGCCAAATAATACTTCATAGCAAAGAAAGCTGTGTTAGGCTGTAAGTGAACACCTGTACATTGAATAAGCAATGCATTTGCTCTGTGTGTGTGTTCTGAGGGAGAGATTATTTCACTTAAATACTTACAGGCATAGCATCTGAGTTACTGTCAAACTGTTATGGTCATGCTATGTGGTATGTTTATACTGGAATTGCTTTGTATGTTTCCAGTTTTTAAAAAAAGATAATAATAAAAAAAGCATTATCTAGTATAAAAAAAAAGCAAAGTTTTTAACTATATTTCTTTATAAAGTCAGATACCATGTCTACCAATTAATATTTGTCAGCAACAAAATGCCACACTGTAGATGAAATATCTATGTATGGAAACTGACAGTGCAACGTTCATTCATCATAATCACATCATTTTTATACAAAATCAGGACATAGATTTCATTAAGGCCCGAGCCTTAGTCCCCACCTGCATCAAAACTTGTTACCGTGTACCTGTTGTGTAGCAACTCAAGTCAAAACAAAGAGCCAGACCTGCTCTTGGAAGTTGGCTTCAACTTCAAGCTCTTGCCTCTCCTCCCCTCTGCAGTCAGTGTGTTGTACCACACGCACAGAGAAAACGCTTGTTTGGTTTGTTGTTACTTCGTTAACGTAACTGCCGAGCTTTGCCAGTATCCGTTACTCAGGATTCCATGCTTAGTGTTCACCTTTTTTGTCGTTTTCAATTCTGAATGACAAAAATCCCTTTGGTGATGGATAGACTCCAGGAGACTTGGTGCGCATGTGCAAAATTAATATTTACCTCCCTTGGAGACTTTGTCGTCTGCTAGTTCTTGCTCGTTTTGTCCACGCACTCACACGCATTTGAACCTTTATTTATTTTTGGCACAAAAACGTATCTTTAGTCTATCATCATCCTTAATGAGAATACTTTCTATAGACAAGCCTTGACTGTCAAGGGTTTTCAAGGAGGTGTTTGTCACAGGTTGTCATTTTCAAACAGATTCTAGGTCTTGGATGTTCCTTTTTAAAAAAAAAGAAAAAAATCTGAAAATCGCCAATATGGAATTCCATTTAAAACGGAAAGAAAAATCACCCATGTGATAGATAGATAGGTAAGGAGAAACACATTAACAAAGATAGGAAAAAAAGGAAATTTCTAGCAGAGAATTCCAGAAGGTGGACATGCTAGTACTGAAAGAACCCCTGACATCCCCATGAGGACAAATGCTGCATACTAAACAAACTGCCAGGAGAGGCCTCGAAAATGCTGAGGGGAGGGGCGAGGACTTCCCCCACTCTGGACTTAACCAGGGCCAAGGTGGCCCCTGGCCTTTTTGCGGCCTCCATACTCCCCCCAGCACTTTCGGCCGATCCCATGCCTGGATCCGTTCTTTCTCTGGTTAGGATTACTTTCACAGAAGATTTCAAAACACAGGGGTAATTATTTAAAAAAGTGTCTAATACTGAACTTTTGGGGAAAAAGGTTTTTTTACCATAGCCAGCACCTAAATCCTTGTCTTCTGTCAAATAATCATAGCAAACAGAAATGTCAGGCTATAAGTGAATCCCCAAAATATGCACTATATGAAAAACAAGAGCAAAGCAACGAATCTTTCAGAGTCAAAATGGGGAACATTACAGTGGATGTGTTCAAGGCGGTATGACCTTGGTGGTATGACCCCTGAAACTGAACCTTTTTAAAAAAAATCTAGACAAACTATCTATATCCTGAAATGAAAACCAAATACAAAAACCACATGTATAAAAACAATACGAAAAAACCCTTTACTGTCTAAAAGTGCTGTGATTTGTTCGCTTTACAAGATTCAGCGCTATACAAATTCCATATTTTATTATTATTATAAAAACAACCAATCTTGGCAGTGCTGTTGCGCGAGACTTGGTGGAAAGTCTTTCAAAATGTTTGGGATAATCATTAGCATGTACCTGAAAACTTCTTCCCCACTAGATATTTATGTAAAGGGCTCATAAAGACTTCTCAACAGTATAGATAAAATTCACAGACTTTTTAAGGAGATTTTTAAGAAATTCATAAGTGTGATTTTATCAGAAATATCTATAGACAGCTAAAACTTGGAATCAGAAATCCAAGAAAAAATTCTGACACTTTATAGCGGCTGCAATGGTAATTTGAAGACTAAAGTGTTTACGCCTGAATAATCCCATGTTTTTAACTGCGTTTCTTATGTATGTCTGTCGTTGAAATCAGAAAATCTATGTGTGAACGGGAGAAATCAGAGACCCCCTTCAGGGGCATTTGGCATTAACACTACGCAACATTTCACAGGCTTTTTTTTTTGGAGGGGGGGGGTGTAAAGGGGTAAAGATGTAGCACGTGTGAAGCTGTAAGGTACAAGTCACTTCTTTGCTGCAAGTCAACATTGTTCATCGTCATTCCTATTTCAGTGTGTTGGGTGTCTGCACAGTTTTCCTGGTACAGTGCCACACTTGGAAAAGTTATGCCTTCAGTTCTTCTTAAGATTCCTCACAAAACAAAACCACTTTTATTGTCCGTTTTAACGTGATAAAATTAAGGTGCAGTAGAAAGTGAGATCCTCTTCTCTTCTCTCGTTCACTTAACACTGGTAAGACATGTCAGAGAAAAATAACGGTATGTTCTTTCCAGCTCCTCTCGTGGGCCATACAGCTTGGTTTGCAGGGTTATCTCCGTCAGCCACACCAACTTCCTCAGGTCGCTGCTGTATAGCGTGTATCTCTGAAGGATGTGCTCGCCAGTCTGGTTTTCTTTACCACAGGGGAGAAGGAACAAGTTTCAGCTTGGTTCAGGGCTTGGGTTTCTGCGCGGTAGTTGGTGCAGTGTGTCCCTCTTGGGATGTTTGCTGTTTCCACTTCTCTGGAGAGGTACTGATCAGCACTCCTGCTCCTCCTCTTCATTCTCCTTCCTCAGTTCTCCTGAAACATAGAGATTATCATCACTGACCCGACCATCAATTCACTGAAGATACAGTAAAACTGACTTGTTCATTCTACCGTCATGACCATTTTAAATGATTTTACCCATTCTTACACAAAATGATGAACCCTACAAATCAGACAGGATTAGAAAGTGGATTGTATCTGACGGTCACTGAGGGCACGGGTTCCAGTCTCCACTGAGGTGTCTGTTTGAGGGGATTTCCCCCTGGAGTTAACATTGATACTGACTCCACTCCCCTGAAAGTCCTTCAGATGAGACTGGAAACCGAGATCCTGTGTGTGAACGCATGCAGAACATCTTGCGCACACGTTAAAACCCCACCCACCTTTCATAGAAGAGTAGGCCAGCTATGGCCAAAGTACAGGTTTTTAATTGGGGGGAGGAGCTTTTTATAGGTGTTCATAGTTCTGGGGGTTTTTTTGTTTACTTAGTTTGTTATTTGGTTGGGGGTTTTTTTAAGAGATAAAAACAGTAGTACTTTCACATTCAGACTGAGTGAAGTGTCTGTGTGGCTGGCTGGGAAAATGGAGAAAAACAGAGAGAGGAGAGAGCAAGCATGTTTGCCGTCGTCGTCTTCATAAAATAATCGTTGTGAATGGAAACAGCAGAAGTCTCCTGGCATATTGTTAGCTGGGGCTTTGCTGTCACACAAAGAGATTAATTAATTAATTAAACAATGCTTGAAAATTGATTATCGTGCTTTTGTATTTATACATTGTATGGTGAAATATGTGATGATGTCATGTGTGTGTGTGTGTGTGTGAGCCTGTGTTTAATTTCATGATTGTTTTATTATATCTCTGCTGTCAACACTCTTTAGGTAGTGCTTGTGTTTGTGTGTGTGTGTGTGTGTTGTGCGCGTGTTGTGTGTGTGCCTGTATTGCATGTGTGTATACACATATATACATGAGAGAAAAAAGAAGCCTGTGTGTGTGTGTGTGTTTTCACATACATGTTGAGCGAGCAAAGATTGGCGTTTATGTGCACACGTTGGCTTTCGAATATTTACAAATCTTTTATAACAAGATGTTAGTCACCTGTACCATTATGCAAAACTCATTTTGTGTAAATTACCTGTGCAAGCTTGACGTCTGGTGTGTATCTATCGTTTCAAAACATGACTTCATCAAAGTGTACTTTTTGTTCTGCGCCATTTCGACACATTTTTTTTGCGATCAAATGTATTTTTGAGCAAAATCATAAAATGTGTAGGAAGGAATGTTTTGTGGGTAAGCTGTTTACCTAGCATACCCTCATTCTGCATGCTGGGTTGTTTTTATGCATCGAGACAGATGTGATCCAATCATTTATTGGCGCCTCTACTTTCCATGGCAAATATTATTATTGTTGTCAGTGTTGTTTTTTTGGAGGGGGGGGAGGTTCTTGGCTAGAGCTCTGAGGTTCACCAATGGTGAGATTTTGTATATGCAACTGTTTTTGCCTACCATGAAGGTAGCCACACTCCATCTTAGGGGATGTTCCGGATTAAATTTGAATGCAATACTTTGACTCACAAAGTAAAAGAATTAGCTGAAATAGGTTTTTTGCTGTGATCCAGGGTGTGTGCATGTCACTTGCCACGTAAAAGTTTACCTGTAGCAGGGTGTATCTGTGACTGACAGTCGTGACCGACAGTGTAAAGGGTTACCTGTAGTAGGGTTATACCGTGGCTGACAGTGTAAAGGTTTACCTGTAGTAGGGTGTATACTGTGACTGACAGTGTAAAGGTTTACCTGTAGTAGGGTGTATACTGTGACTGACAGTGTAAAGGTTTACCTGTAGTAGGGTGTGACTGACAGTGTTAAGGTTTATCAGTGGTAGGGTATACACCATGACTCACTGAGTTAAGATACACCATTAACATTCTACAACTCGCCTGCTGTACAGCATCCACTTTGACTCGCAGAGTACAGATTTACCAGTAGCAACATGGTGATTACTATAAAGTAGGAGGGTGTATACTCATATTGTGACAGTAAATTTACCAGGCATAGACTCCGTACAGCTCACAGAGTGAAGATATATACCAGTAGTACTGTCAGCTCCCAACATTTTGGGGTTTTTTCTGGATCTCGTATCGACGCGCCATGAGAGGGTGAAGGTCTCCAACATGGTATTGCCGTGGAAAGTAGATGTGTGCGTGTTGTTGATCGTTGTTGTGAAGGCCATTTTTTCTGCCTGTTTTTTTCTTTCTATCTATCCCACCATCGTTTTTCAGGGCGTCGCATGTTCGTGTTCACGTTGATACCATTGTTACTTAATACCTGTTCAGTGTTCTCTTCTTATATATATATATATATAGCATGTTGGGTTTTTTGTTCATGTCGTTACAAGTAGTAGTATCATCTTCATTATTATGTCTGTTGTTGGGTTTTTTCAGGTTCCAGTTATTATGATGAGGTGGGGTTTTGTTACCATTACAAGGGAGTAGTTTTAATATTTTTAACCTTTATTTTTAAAGAAATTCCACGTTTCTTTTCTTTTCACCTGTTTTCCCCTCTCTATATCTTTCCCTCTGCCTCTCTCCCTCTATATCTTTCCCTCTCTATATCTTTCCCTCTGCCTCTTTTTCTCTATATATCTTTCCCTCTCCCTCTCTATATCTTTCCCCTCTCTTATCTTTCCTCTGTATATCTCCCCCTCGGTATATCTTTCACTCTATATATCTTTCACTCTATATATCTTTCGCTCTCTATATCTTTCCCTCTCTCTCCCTCTCTTTAAATCCCTCTTTTCTTCACCTTTCCTCTTTTTACCTCACACTTATGCCTGGATTCTCCTCCTCCTCATCATCACGATAGTGATAAGTTGTATGTACACCGCATGTCCATCCTTGTAAAGCATGCTTGTGTTCACACACCTCAGAGGCATGTACTTAACTGGGGACTCTCTGTCATTTCTCATGCTTTTGAACTGATCACCATCATCGTATGCTTTTTTCTTTTTTTATTATAATGATCACGCCTTTTCTTTTCTCTTCTCTCAACCAATCATGGTCATTTATCATACTGTTCTCAGTGAATGTTTGATGACAACTTTTTTTTTGTTAAAAGGGAAATATCAGGGAAAAAGGAGAATCTAGAGTGCCATTGTGATTTGTCAGGATTTTCACTTTTTTTTTTTTAAACCCCAATCACAGTGTTCCTTGATGATTTTTAATTTCAAGCAGCAGCCTCCTGTAAATTCCTGGAATGTATAGAGATAAAAATGTGTGCTACAGGCATGTCGTTCATTTTCAGCATCTTCATCATCGTTAAAGTTTCTCCAAGTTTCAGTAGTAAAGTTGTAGTCATGCGTTTGTAGACTGCATCCATTTCCCTATTATAGCAGCACTTTTTTTTTTTTTTTTAACAATACAAAAACCTTCCTTGATGCCGTGGGTTCTTTTACGTGCACTGAATGCATGACACTGATGGGACCTTAGTTTCTCATTTTACTCAAAGACTAGCACCCAGACCATGATCCATGGCCTGATGGTTGGAGAAAAGCCTGGGATCAGAAGAGAATGGAACCTCCAACCCGACAGGTTTAAGTAAGTGGTCCTTTCCAACAATCAAAACTGCTGGTCTGTCTGTCACCAACTTTATCAATGATGAGACTGGAATATAGGGATTGGGGGGGGGGGGGGGGGGGGGGGGGTCTTTTTTTAAATAAGTTTTTTAGCTATCATTTTGACACAAGCCCATATTATATCCCACTCTTTAACACCTCCACCTCCCCCCCCCCCCCCAAAAAAAAAAGAAAACAACAAACAAACAAAAACCCCAACCATCTTACGTTTTGTGATGTGTTGAGGTCCATAGAAAAGTATATAGCACTTTGATTTGTTGCTGTACAAGATTCAGCGCTATATAAATTCCATATATTATTATCATTATTATTTATTATTATTATTATTATATAGAGCTTTAGAGTTAAAGAAGAGCGACACATGATCTTGGGCAGGCAAAACCCCAAAAATAGCCAGCAGGTCTTGTTCACTGACCTTTTCAATTTACATACATTTACATACAACCTCCGAACTGTCCTCTACTGTTGTGAAGGTCACACAATGTGAAGGGTCAGTAATCTGTCATCATCATCAATTTATTTGGGGTTGTTGTTGTTGTTTTAATGAAGTCACGTTTATTATTGTTGCTGTGATTCCTATTACTACTTGGCTTATTTCAATGATGGATAATTGCTATGTTTTGGGTTTTTTTCTTTTAATTGAAATCAAGTTCTGTGTTGTTGGCGAGATTTAAGTTGGCATTAGCATAGATCAATATATAAGTATGATTTTTTTGATTGTTTTTCGAGGGAGAGGAGGGGGGAGATGAATGTAGTGAGAAATTTTATGGGTTTTTTTTTTTTTTTTGGGGGGGGGGGGGGGGGGGGGTGTTAGACAGTATGTGATCTCAGCGTATATATATACAATTATACACGCCAGCATTTTTTTCCCTCAAAGGTTCTGCAGAATTTTATTTACCAGTGAAGGCATCAATGACGGTGTCTTTAAAGATATACAATGCCACGTTAGTGATTCTGTGTGTGTGTTCACTTTTTTTTTTCCTCCTTTTTTTTGTTGGCAATTTTGTTTTTTAGCTACTTTGGGGAGTGTGGGGAAATAAACTGCGAGATATTATAGGTGGTTTGTTTTTTTAAGTTTACTGAAGAGTTGTGACAGTGTATTAGTTGCCATGTTTGAACAATAGGTTAGTGAGGGGGAGAGGGTCAATGACGCACATATTTTTCAGAATTTTTGACATTCCTTGAATATCTAATAAGTAAAGTCTGCTTTCATTTTTTTTTTTTTTTTTTTTAATCGCATCATTTCAAACTGATTTTGTCTCGTATGCTTGAAAGCTGATTCAATATAATCGTCAGTTCTAGACCACGCTGTTCTTGTTTTCATTTACGTTTTTTGTGTTTTATCATTTTGCGAATGCTAGAACAGTGATAGAGCTGATTCAATATAATAATCATCAATTCTAGACTGTTCTGGCACCTCCCATTTACATTTTTTGTGTAATTCACTAACATTAGAACAGCGATATTCTAGTTTCCATTTTCACCAAGTCTACTGAAATATACTGTTCAATCATGCTACATTTTATACAGAACGGAATTATTCATATCGTAGACTGTAAATTTTTATGTATGTTTACATTGGCAGAATCAGGCAATTTTGTTTTCAAGTTTGTTTTTAATGTGTGGAGGCCAGATTTCTGTGTTGTGATTAGGGTTTCATACTGAAGCATGTGACCGTTTACTTTTCCCCCTTGTGTGCATATATGTATCTATAATTTTGACTGGTGCTTGGCTGTCTTTTTACTTGTGCATTTTTCCTAGTGTCACTTCATTTTAGTTGGCTGAAAAAGAAGAATTTTCCATACTTATCATGTCAAAGTGTTATGGGTTGGATTCCCACATGTAACAAACGTGCAACTGGTATTTCAATGACTGCGGTTGAACTGTGACTTTTTTTCTTCCAAGGGATTGTACGGCTTACATTGAAATAATCCAGTTTTCTTGAGGAAATGTTGGCTCATATGATTTATGTTTCATTATTCCAAGGAAACAGTTTGCTTATGGCATAGCATAATGGTTTCATTATTTTAAGGAAAAGTCTGGCTTTTGCACTCTTTCTTCTTCATTGAACGCTCTGACAGCAACTCCTGAGACCGTGACCAATGCCACCATGCAATGAACTGTAAGGCTTACATTTGGGTTTGGTGGTGGTAGTTTTGTTGTTTGTTTTTTTATTTCAGCTGGAAAGAGGTGGCTCACTATTTTTTTTTCATAATTTCAAATTATCTATTTGGTTTAAGCATTTTCATTTCTGAGAAAGACTGCATGGTTGTTTGACTGAACACAAAATCAAGAGCAAACAACAAGCTTAAACTCTGAGCATATATTTGATGGAAATTTTTGGTTAATGCTGATCATCATTCCAGCAGATCAAGGAATATTTGGCGTATGCTTAAATATTGCTATTTCAAGGTGCAAAAGGCCGACTTATGCTATTTTTTTTTTCAGGAAAATGTCTGCCTTGTTTCAAATATTGCACTTATTACGGCAACACAGCTTTTGCCATGATTACTTCAAGGAAAGTCTGGTTATGAAGATAATTTATGTATATCAAGGAAACATTTTGTACATGCTGTCATCTTTTCACAGGGCAGAGTCGAACACTGTGATTATTTCAGTGATGTGTCTGGGTTATATTTCAAGGGAATTATCTTTCTTATGTTTTTTTTTTTACTGTTTCAATAGAATAATCTGGCTTAAGATATAATTGTTTTCATGTTTTTTAAAGACAAATATACATATGGCTTATGCTGAACTTGTCTCTTGGAGAATCCATTGTTTGTAAGTAGAAATATTTTCTCCTGTGTTTTATAACTGCTCTGTCTTTTTACCTCCGTATTTGAGTGTTATGCTTTAATAATCAATGTTGCGAGTTTAGTTGTATCATTCAATCATGAATATTGCCTTCTTTCAACTGTCGTTAGTTTATAGTAATCATCCTGAAATATCAAACTGATTGAAGCGAATGGTCTCAACTGTAGCCGTCTTCTCTTTTTGCGTTTCATGAATATATATATACACACACACTCCCTTACTGTTTTGTAGACCAAAGATTCATTTGTAGTTCATGAGACAGGGTGTGTGATGGATTAAATCAGATTTTCTTTTTTTTTTTTTTGGCTTGGTTTTCTGTATGGTGTTAAAAGGAGCTTTTCGTTTTTGTTTTTTTAAATATACCCCTATGCTAAAAATGTTGTGTTATAAATTTCTTCATTTTCAAATCTGTACAAAAGCGAATGTAGTAGTTTTGGTTTAATTTATGAGCAAGTGATTGGTTTTTTTGTTTAACTTGTGAGGAACTGAATGCTTGTAATATAGTTTTTGTGTGCTTATTTGCCTTTAAAAAAAAAAAAGTTTGTGAATTTGACCTGGTGTGTGTGTGCGCGCGTGTGAGTGTGTGTGTCTTGATAAAGTGTGCAATTATGTAAACGCTGATAATTCTATTTTGGTTTATTTTGTGTCTGGTGATTGTACTACTTTTGTGACATATATATGCGTATTGACTTGGATGAATTACAGAGAATTGTCTGAAAAAGAAACAAAGACAAAACGTTTCTCATTGTAGGTGTGTATCCATACTCATTTTGTTATAGGCTGTGCTTGGTTTTAAGAAAAATCATCAAAAGTTAGTCATAACTTTTCACAAGATGTACGCACGTTCATAGTCATGGAATTTTTTTTTCAATTTTTTTGTGGTTTTTAAAAAAAATCTTCATCATTGATATTCATGAACAAAAGGTCATACGGCACCAAAGTTTTGTGTTCTTAGAGATGTGTGTGTGTTGGTTTTTATTTTAATATCATAATCATCGTTGTTGTAAAAATTTTAAAGAATTAACTGAATATATCTGTGAAAATATATATATATATGTGTGTCTTTTGTTTGGCTGAACAAACAAAACTCTGCCAATCAAACTATGACAGATGTCAACAAAATGATGAGCTTGTGAATGACTAGAAGTACTTTTTTTTGGGTGGGGGGGAAGAGATTTTGGAATTTTTCCCCCCGCACCTTGTACAGAACTGACTGATGTGGTTTATCAAAACGATTGACATGGTTTACGAATGTGTATCTTTGGATTTTGATGTGTATGGTGGCGGGTGTGTGTACTGGAATTGCGTGTTTAATACAAGGAAAAGTGTGCAGAGAACAACGCGTAGTGCATTTTGAATTTAAGTTATGAATATTGCGTAAAGAAGCGTGCGTGCGTGCGTGCAAGGCGGAGAGTGTGCGGTATATTATGGCGATGTTCCAAATGCTTCCTTCAGCTTACACGAGAGATGAATGCAGTATCCGTTATCATTATTATTATCATTACTGTATAATGCTTGCAACAGTTTAAATGGATATAGATATAACTTGCATAAAAATGACATGAATAAATCTTTTCCATATGTATTTTTTTTTCTTCTTTTGTGTGCGTGTGTGTGTGTGTGTGTGTGCATGTGTCTGCTTCCTTTGATTCTGAAATTTAGCTGATGGAAAAAAATTCCTTCTTGGCTTTTTTTCCCCTTACATATGTGACACTCCACCACAAAATGAGTCGCTTTGCACCTGACCCACTCTTCCGCTAGGAGCCATTTTAGGCAGGTGGGGGTCAGGTTGTCGGTTTTGAGATTTTGATTGATTATAAAACTGTAGCCACTTTTACCTTGTACTGAAAAATCAAGGCGTAATTTTGTTTCCTTTTGCTTTAAAACACATTTAAATATTCCAACAACTTATTATAATGCTGAACTTGTCAATTTCTCATTTCCTGCAATCAATTTGTAGTAACTTTTCACAGAATCGTCAAATTTTCAATCTGTTTTGTGTATCGAGTAGCCTTTGTATTGCATATTAATAGCAAGTTAAAAACTAAAAATTGATCTCAGGTGCGATGCAAATCTATGTGGTGGAGCATCATAAATATATATATATATATATATAAAGCAAAAGACCTCCGTATACACCGATATCATAACAGTACATACAACTTGCTGAATCACCCCCAAACTCTCCCTTCAATCCTTAAGCATTCATCGAGTAAGTACACCAAATTCTTCAAATCGTCAGGCAGTATGCCATGTGCAAGTTGAACCTGGCGGAGCCCATCCCTCTCCAGGTCGCAGGGTGCATGCTGGGTATGTTGGTGTCATCCATCCCACCGGCCATAGCTGGCCTACTCTTCTACGAAAGGTGGATGGGGTTTTAACGTGCGCTTGAGATGTTCATACAATACGACTTCAGTTTCCAGTCTCATCTGAAGGACTTTCAGGGCAGTGGAGTCAGCGCTGATGCTAACTTCATGGGGGGGAAAATCCCCTCAAATAGACACTTAAGCAGACACTCCAGCTGGTAACCTCAAACCTTTCTATACCTAGTGGTGGAGAACTGGGGGTTTTTTTTCTTTGCCTGGAGTACTGTTGTACACAAACCATATGAACAAGCTCCTCAAAACAAACCATCTCTCGCAATGTACCATCTCACACACCCATGTGGGGATCTGCCATCTTCAGTCAACTTCTGGGGATTTGTAACCTTGTCATCATCATTTGAAACATCATCATCTGTGGGGATCTGCAACCTCACCTTCTCTGGGAATTTCGAATCTCGTGAGCCATCTGGGGATCTGTGATGTCAGCAGCTCTGAAGAGCCTTCATCTCTGAAGATCCACTCTCCTGAAAAACAGAAAGAAGTCTGATAGTTCATTATCTCATCCAATGGTTAGTTTCTGGATAACCCACCCTAAACTGAACACTTTGAAGCCGTGAATTATTTTTTTCCTTTTTTATTTTTTATTTTTTGGCGTTCCTCGGCTCAAGCTCCGAGGTTCACCAATGGTGAGACTCCGCACAGGCATGGAGGTAGCCGCATTCCGACTTCAGGGATGTATGCTGGGCATGTTTGTGTTTCTGTAACCCACCAAACAACAAACACGAATTATAGGATCTTTAATATGCATGTTTGAACTTCTGAATGTGTATATACTGGAAGGAAATTAAGGCACTAGCAGGTCTGCACGAGAAATTGGCGTTGGAGATGGTAAAAATCCCCACCCTTAGTTCATCAGACACTGCTGCCAAGATTCGAACCCACGAATTCATGGACCCTCGGGACTGAAGTCAAACTGTCTTAACCACGCGGCCATAGCATCCGTCACTGCCCTTTTCATCCTGGCTCTGAAAATTATCACCTCATCTTACAACGGGGAAGTCTGGTGGTTAGAGTGATGCGCTCGTGATCTGCTGATCTGGGTTCGAATCTCGTTCAAGAGGATTTTTCATCTGGAGTTAACACCAGTGCCGACTCCACTCCCCCTAAAAGTCCTTCCGATGAGACCATAAACCAAGGTCCCTTGTACAAACGCACGTAGAACGTTTTGCGTACATGTTAAAACCTGTTCCGCTTTTCAGAAGACCAGGCCATTGTGTGCTGGTGGGGACGGATGACAAAATTTACCAAACTGCATCCATACGAGAACTGGATGTAAAAAAGCACATGAGTGCTTATTCCATTACCCTCGAAGATTTGTTTATTTTTTTACAAGATTCAGCGCTATATAAATTCCATCTCTGCTGTTTTGGAGGTCATCGTCGGACATGAGGACAAACATACATACACATTTGGCCTATGACAAATACACACCGCTTATACTACATAATGGACATGAATCAAAAATCACCAGTTCATATTACCTCCTTGCCTGATTTGAGACATACTGAGCCACATCACACAATACAAATGCCCCCCCACCCCCCCCCCCCCTTTTTTTTTTCCATTTAATTACAAAGCTCAACAAATCACCACCCTTTCACGATAGCCAGACCAACCGCATCTTGTACAAAGGGAAACAACCCCTAAAACTTTTGTGACTGAAATGCAGCAGTTACTTCCCATGATAAAATGCACCGCTGACAGTAATTATTCAGAGTCATTATGGATAAATCTACTTTCTCCAGCAGTCAGTGAGCAAAAGGAAACACTTCAGTCAATTTTCAACATGACTGTTTCAACTTGTCTTACCACATAGCGCTGTCTTTATATTCCTTAAGACCGAACATGGCAGCTATTTCTGAACCAAGTCATGTTGAAATAGAATTCACTTTAGAGATCATGGATATTGTTCGGCACCACCCAGAACTAACAAAAAAACAAAACAAGCAAAAAACCTATCAGATTTGAATCTTCAAGAACCAATTTCCATGGAAACCATTCAAGATGGTTGACAAAAAAATTTGAAATCATTATAACTTCAAAACTGTCAAGCGCTTCGATTTGTTTAGTTTACAAGATTCAGTGCTAAATAAATACCATATATTATCATAATTTTATTATATACCATATATTATCATTATTATGATTAATATTATTATTATTATTACATGCACTTTATTTTTCTTTCTGCAATTGATTTACCAAGCCTTGAACTTACTTTGGACAACACTGTATCTTAGAAATTGAATTTGTAAACAATTTTCACATACGCAAGCAGCAGTACTTATTTATTTTTCATAAACAAACACATTAAACACAAAACTTTTGTCTTGATATAGAAACTCGGCATGGTCTAAAAGAAAAGAAAATTAATTTTTAAAAAATGATAGCACAGTTTTTGTTGGAATACAAACAAGTTTTGATGATGAGATCACTCCAAAACTTTACTGACATCAATGTGGTCACTTTCTGCACGAAGAAACAAGATTTTTTTTTAAGCTATCCAATTTTTCTCTGTATCCAAACTTCAATCATGACATGGACTACCAAAAATCCTTTTCTGTGTGTGAAAAGAGATAATGTGGTGGATAGAGCAGACACAGAAGTGTCTCTTTTGGCTCGGTGTACTGTAAGGCAGACTGCACACAGACACTCACTAGCAGGACTTGGGGAGAGCACACACAGAGGAAAACTCAGGCATACCTCTGGGTACAGGGTGGTGGTGGTGGCATGAAGTCAGGATACTGATGTGCGATGAATGCCTGGCATGTCACTGTTCCCTGGACCTGCACAGATATGGAGATTATATATATAGAGAGAGAGAGAGAGAGAGACAGACAGACAGACAGAGAGACAGACAGAGAGACAGACAGACAGAACTCTCTGAGCTCAAGTGTTCAGAGACAGACAGACACATACACACACACACACACACACACACACAGACCTCTAGAGTTAACATCAGGGCCGACTCCACTCTCCCCAAATGTCGTTCGGATAAGACTATAAACCGAGGTCCTGTGTGCGAACGCATGCAAAACATCTTGCGCACATGTTAAGACCCGTTCCGCTTTTCAGAAGAGTAGGCCATTGTGTGCCAGTGGGAACGGATTACAAAATTGCATACACACTGGGACTGGATGAGAAAAAAAAGCACACGAGTGCTTATTCCATTATCCTTGAAATAAAAGAATAAACACACACACACACACACACACACACACACATAGCCTGTCCCTGTTTTTCACCTTACAACTGATCAAAATGAAAAGACCATTCCTTGTTTCTTTAAAATTTTCCTACTAATGATCACACACACTCTTTTATTCCACCTCTCTCACACACACACACACACACAACACACACACTCACACACACTCACACACACACACACACACACACACACACACACACACACAACACACACACACACACACATCCATGCTCTGCAAGAAAATTATACTATACTAATATATGCCTACTCAATGACTGCATGCTAAAGAACTACTACTGGGGCACTAGAGAAATGCTAATGAGCAGTGGTAGTCTCCCTTCATACACTGCTCATTCTTTCTTCCCTGTACTTCAACACTGTCAAGATTTTGATGTCTGGAACCTGTCAACTTTGGACAAGACCTGTGTGCTGGTTTGGATGTTTGCAAATTGGGTTTATCACCGCTGGTGGCACGCTTGGTTTCTCCTGTGAGGCGAGGTTCACATTCGTGTCATTTTCTGTTCCTCGCCCTGAACCGGTTTGTTTCAGAGACTGTAGAAGAGTTCTGTCCCATTTCAGTGTACCAGTTAGGAACTGTAGCAAATAGGAATACTGTGAACTTTTTTATTTTTTTAAAGATTCCTCCAATCCAATCCAATCTTATTTATAGCCCTGTCGACCACAGAGGCCATATTAGGGCTGTCACCTTGTCAACTTTTAAATTTCAGATGAAAAATGTGCAACTATATACATGAATAATTTGATATCAGTGTCCTTTTTTTGGAAGACAAGGTTTTGGGGTGGGCTTTTTAAAAATAAACAATACATTTCAATACAGTTTGATAACACAACTGTCATTAAGTGAAGGTCTGCCTTCAAATGTGATCACAGATATATATATATATATATATATATATATATATAGAAAAGAGAGAGAGAGAGAGAGAGAGAGAGAGAGAGATATAGATAGATAGATATATATATAGATATATGTACCAAGAACTGTTTTGAACTACTAAGACTTTTTACTGGCACCAAAGCACCCAACAGCACCAGTCCTACAGAGTACAGGTTCAAATTTATCTGAATCATTCACAAAGTTCTTTGATGAATAAAATTTTGCATTGTATTTTTTTTTTTTTAATTTCTTCAGCAAGAGCTACGAGGTTTGCCGATGGTAAGATTTCGTGTACACGACTGACTGCCCACAATTAAGGCAGCTTCATTCAGACTCCAGGGATGTATGCCTTTTCTAAAAACATAACTGTTGTCCGTTCCTACCAGAATGCGAGGGCCTACTCCTCTGAAAGGCGGAACAGATATTGCAATGTGTGCACAAGATGTTCTGCATGCATTCGTACACAGGACCTTGGTTTATAGTCTCATCCAAAGAACTTTTAGGAGGTGGAGTCAGTACCAATGGTGACTTCAGGAGGGATCCTTTCAAATGGGCATCATAAGTGAGAACAGAAAAAGTCAAATTGAGGAAAATGTGATGGGGGTCACCTGGGTCCCCAGTGGGGTCCTAGGGTAAGACCCCTTGTGGAAACCCACATTCTGAATACAGGATTTTTTTGTAACAAAGATCTGCTGAGTTTAATTTGTCTCCAAATTGCACACTGCATTTTCAGTTCTTTTTTTCCATGCTCACACACACAGACGCTTTATCTACAAGGGTTTTTTACTCTAAAACGCTGATTCCTAGTTGTGACATATTCAGGTGTGCATTAGCATTTCAAGTGGCTTCTGTAACAGACTCCATTAGTGCTTACCACCTGCACTGGACCACAAAGGTCCTTCCAGTGCACTGCTTTTCAAAAGAACAGAGACAGACAAGAGGGAAAAACAGAGAAATAGAGACAACAGAGGGAGAGAGAGAGAGAGAGCTAGAGAGATGGGGAGAGAGAGAGGGGAGGGAGGGGGGAGAGAGAGAGAGAGACTCGAATCAAGTTCTGGAGGTGTTTCAAAAGAATGATAAGCTTTCAGAAATTATACATGTGCATACTGGTGCACATCCACACAAATATACAAGGTGACAGGGCCCTCTTGCCCTGCAGTGTGCACACATGCATATTATGTGCTGTGTCAGTCACTCTGCAATGCACAGTCTGGTCAGCGAGCCAACGTTCAGTATTTCAGAAAATGACTCCTACCTGTGTGACAATTCTTACAGGCAATTCCCATCTTCTTGTCTCTGTTACACACACCTGTGCCTAAACCTGCAACCTAGCTACAGTCAAGCTACCCCCCCCAAAAAAAAAATTTGTCTTCATATAACTTTTGAAATGATACTGGCTACAACAGCCTTTTCACAAACCGTCCGTTTCTCATGCCTAGCCGATTAAAATGCATGACATTAAAACAGTCCTTTCACATTACACTTTTCAGTGGCACGCGTTATTCTTTTTTTGTATGCGTACCTCGGCTAGAGCTCCAAGGTTCACCAATGACAAGATTTTCATGTGCAGCAGCCTTTCTGCCCACCATGAAGGTAGCCACATTCCAACTTCAGAGATGCATGCTGGGTATGTACATGTTTCCTTAACCCACCGAACATTGATATAAATTACGGAATCTTTAATGTGCATTTTTATCTTCTGCATGTGTATATATTACATAAAGGGAATCATGGCACTGGCTGGTCTGCACTTAAAATTGACTTGGTACTTTGTAAAAATCCCCACCCATGGGATATTGCAAAATCCCACCCTTAATTTACTAGAGGCCACCGAGATTGGAACCCACGACTTCATGGACCCATGGGATTGAAGTTAAACAGTCTTAACCACTTGGCTATAGCATCTATCATGATCTTTTTATATGGTGACCTTTATAACATTCCCATGGGTGGCAACTGACAATGACCTCTGCAGAACTGACAAAGACAGCCTTGTTCAGGTGTCTCTGACAGTTGGCAAGCTCAGTGAATAAATCTGAAGCCAAAGCAGATTTGTATACAGAGTAAGATATTGAATCAAGAATGATCCATGTGAGAATCATCCAAGTGAGAACAACTTTGTTGGGATTGTAGCAGCCAGAAACACACACACTAAAATGTTCTCAGAGGATTTAAACTTACCTATAAAATGATTGGGGATGGGATAGCTCAGAGGTCAGAATATTTGCTTTTCCCAAGACAAAATTAAGAGCATCGAACACGGTTACCAAGTGACCGTTTGCACCGCTCCGCTTCAGTACAGTCCCCCAGTTCAACCAACTGTAAATGGATACTTGCCTCTGGAGGAACTGTTTAGAACTCATTATCAAAAAATCCATAAAATAAAAATAGCATTACATCCTTTAAGTATGATTATAAATCTTACTTGTTCCAGAAGAATGGTAAAAAAATGCTCCTAAACTATTATCAGTTTTATGCTTGTTAAATTGAGGCAATTGTTAGCGCCACATTAGAAAAAAATATCACTTGGAGGAAAGTACATGAAAGAAACATAGACATACTGTATACCTAATCTTTCATACTGTGCGCATTTAGTAATTTTCCATGTCAGTTGATTTTCTTCTTGGTGGGGGGGGGGGGAGGGGTGGTGTTTGGTTTGTTAGTTTATTTTGTGTGTGTTGTTTTTTAATTTAATTTTTTTTTTGGGGGGGGTTGTTTTTTTTGGTTTTTTGTGTTGTTTATTTTGGTTGGTTTGGAATTTTTTTAGGGGGGGGGGGTGGGGGTTTGTCGTTTGGGGTTGTTGTTGGTTGTTGTTTTTGGTTGGGGGTTTTTTTTGGGGGGTAGAGGTTTTCTTTTTTTTCTTTTTTCTTTTTTATTGGTGGTTTTATTGGCATGGGTTGGTTTTTTTTGGGGGGATGTGGTTTTTTTTTTTGGGGGGGGGGGTGTTTGTGTTTTGGTTGTTGTTCTTCTGTTTGTTTGTTTGTTTTTGCCAGAGGACTGGATGTAAAAAATAAAAAAAGCAACTGCTGCTTATTCTATTACCTTCTCTGAATAAAAACTTTTCAAAGTTTTCAGGGAAGGTAAAGCAGCGAGGGAGAGGAGATGGGCGCCGCCCTCAATATACTGGCCCCTGGAGAAGCTGAGGTCTCTGATGCCTCGCTCCCCTAGGACTACATAGGTTATGGGACACCTTTACCTTTGATAAAATGACCCTGGCAAGGGTAAAAAAGGTGGAAGATTCCGACACCTGTGATTAATGTTCCCATGGAGGAATGTGGGGAACTGTGAGGCTGTTAAGATATTTCCCTCATTTTGCCATGGATGCAGTGCTGTTCTGGAGCTATGAATGGGGGCTATAATGCTTACTTTTTGCCTTGAATACATTGTTAGAAAAGCTGCTGTTATGAAAAAATGATAATTGTGAATTAGACTCCATAAAAGTTTACCTAGGTACTCTTAGAGATTAGCTTTTTGCAGCAATGTCAAAGAACTAATTCATTAATTAGCATCTATGGTCTGAATCACAACTCAGATTTTTTTTTTTAAATCCCTAGAAAAATGTATGCGCATTTAAAATTTGGTGCTGGGTTCAACTGGAATCTTCCATTATATCAGAATGTTACCAACACAAATATAATAGAAAAATATATGAACATTTAAAATTTTGTGTTGGGAGCAACTGGAATCTTCCATTATATCAGAATGTTACCAACGCAAAGATAATAGAAAAATATATGAACATTTAAAATTTAGTGTTGGGTGCAACTGGAATCTTCCACTACATCAGAATGTTGCCAACACAAATATAATAGAAAAATGTATGAACATTTAAAATTTAGTGTTGGGTGCAACTGGAATCTTCCATTACATCAGAATGTTACCAACACAAATATAATAGAAAAAAATATTAACATTTAAAATTTGGTGTTGGGTGCAACTGGAATCTTCCATTACATCAGAATGTTACCAACACATAAAACCAAAAAAAAGAATGTTACCAACACATATATAATAGACAAATTCTAAGACAGTATGAATAGTCACAAATGTTACCTCACCATGTGCTGGCAACTCACAAGTGGTGCCAGATGGCATGTCTGTTCTTCAGCACTCGATTCCAGTCCAGTTGTTCCTGTAAGCAGTGAAGAAGTCATCAGAGACAGGGAAAATGTTGATCAATAGCTCTTTTAGCTCAGATGCTAATGATTTGATCTTACCACTTTCAAACAGAATAAATTCACAAATGTTCTTTAAAGACAGTCATGTTTCATCTCTTGCTTTGTTACCTCAAATGGTTATAAAAATGCTTTGATCTCATATTTTCGAAAAAGAACTAATTCACAATTATTTCTTTAAGGATGTAGTCACATTCATTTGTTTTCTTTGTTGGTTCAAATATTAACATGATTTAATTCTATGTCAAGAACAAATAAGTTCACAATTATTCTTTAGAGGCATAATAACATTCAATCTTTTGCTTTATTTACTCAAATATCAATATGATTTGATGCCATTTTGTAAAACAAAAATTCACATTTATTCTTTAAAGATATTGACACATCATTGTTTGCTTTATCAGCTTAATATCAAACTGATTTGATGCCATTTTACAACCCAAAAAAATTCACAATTATTCTGCAAAGACATTGTAACAATTCATGTTTTGCTTAGTATGCTAAAACATCAAAATGATTTACTCTTAACATTTAGTCACAATTTGAATTTATGAGCACCTCTGAAAGAAAAATTACATTAGCTCACATTTGAGATAATTGCATCTGATACTTTACAACATTATTACATTTCATCTGTTGCCTTATCAGCTGAAATATGACAATGATATCATGCCAGTCTTTAACCATACCACTCTTCCAAAGCAAACACCACTTCATGATGGCTGAAATAAAACATGAGGCACCTGGTGGTTTCAGCCCCACAGCCCCTAAAAGCAAGGGAGTCCTAACCACTACCATTCACAGTTCAGAGGGTCTTCTTGGCCATGCATTACAACTACCTCATCATGTTACTTTCAAAATAATTCAATTTAGGAACACTATCTATAGACTTATCACAATTCAGCCATATCTTATTAGCTCAAATAATTTCAATGATGTGTTCAACATTTAATTCATATCCATTACATAATGATAAAATTTTATCTTCAAACCCTTATTTGGAAGGAGTTAATTTGCAACTGCACACTAAGACTACATGAACAACAGTCATTCTGTTTTACATCCACAACCTTTTACAGGGGTTTTTTTCTTGTTAGCAAGGAAGGACACAATACATTAACAGGGGGGGGGGGGGGGGGGGGGGGGGGGGGGGGGGGGGGGGGGGGGGGGGGGGGGGGGGGGAATACTTTGGTCAGGAATGATATCAGCAATTTTCTAACCTGGATTTTGCCGAAATGTGAGACAGTCTTGATTCCACTTCATGCAGGTACATACGCGGACCTTTGCAGAAGTCATGCTTGTCCCCATTCAGCAAGACTCCTCCTGACTCAGGAGGCAATGGCTGCGTCTTCTTTCTCCTTCAGTCCTGCTGGGAACAACGTCTGGAGTGGCTCACAAGTCCAACCCGTGCATGGCAGCCTCTGCTGCAGTTGTAGCAGACAACATTGGATGGTGAGCTGATGCCCTGGTTTATAGCAGTCCCCTTTGACTTTGGACTTCACTGGAACTGTTCCAGCTTATATAGTACCTGGTTGAATAGATAAATATCACAAACTTTAAAACAGGACCCTAAGAAATGTTTAAAACATTAAAAAAATTTTAAAAGGACCCTAAGAAACCTAACATTGGCAGGACATGATTTATTTACAAATATTAATAATGCAGATAAAATCAACAAACTGCCATGGTGCAGTGGTGAACACACTGGACTCCTAGTTAGTAATTCACGAGTTCAAATCTCTTAAATGACATTTTCCCCTTGGGGATGCCAGGGGCCTGTCCCTCTCTCTGTTTTTTCTGCCTTGTTCCCATTCTTCCTGTCACCTCCTTATCTATTTTCTGCCTTCTTGGTCCATTCTCCTGCCTTTTTTCCCCCAGAAAGATTTCAAAAATAACAATTCTCTCCCACGTCTTAGTCAGATGCACTGGGCCTGATTTGTCAGGAACATTACAACGGTGCAATGCTTTTTCACTCATATGACAGACAACAATAGTGGCTGTATGAACGTTAGACGAAGAAAAAGAAACAGCATTTTTACAATCATTTTCGTGTGTTGTTTTTTTTTTTTAACTCCAGCCTGCTCCTACATAGAGCAAAACCTACCTGCTTAATGAGAAGACTGGGACCACTTCACAGACGCAATATTGAGATAATATTATGTTTAAATAATACCAACACTCTAGGCCTGACTGACACCAGTGGATACCATAACTCCTATATCATACACATCAATATCGAGTGTTGTGCCTTTGAAAACCTTTTATTCTGACTTGGTGTCCCCTACTGTCCTGATCTCACAATGAAAATGTAGAGTTTTCCATACTGTTCCATGCCCGAAACAGGCAAGACAGAACAGGGCAAGAAGCTGAAAGAAATAAAAATGAAATAGAAGCCCACACCAACCCCCCCCCCCCCCCCCCCCCCCCAAAAAAAAAAAAGAGAGACAGACACACAGAAATAAGCAAAACGACAGAAATGCAAATACAAGCATACAAGAAAAAGGTAAAGGTGTCCCATAATCTATGTGGTGGTAGGAAAGCAAGGCATCAGAGACCTCAGCTTCTCCAGGGGCCTGCATATTGAGGGCGGCGCCCATCTCCTCTCCCTCACCCTAAAGAGGAAGGTACCCATTTACAGCTGGGTGAACTGGGGGACTGTACTGACAAGGCAGGCAAACGGTCACCCATCCAATTGGTACCCACGCTCGATTCTGCTTAACCTTGGCTGGGGGAAAGCGAGTGCTGTGACAACTGATATATCCCGTCCCCATGGAAGGACCGACAAACCAAAGAGAAAAAAGACAGGCACAAAGCACAGACACGGAGACAAACATCATACCAAGACAAAGACAGCTACTAGGTCAGACAGAACAGAAGATGACAAAACTGAAAGATACTTGATAAATCCTTCCTGCTGCCCGTCATGAGAAGTGCCTGGTGGTAATAGACTGCAGTAGCCCTTCTGTGCCATAAGGTACCTGGCAAAACATTGACACCACAAAGGTAAAAATAGGAGCAAAATCAACAAAAGTTAAAATTTAAAAAAACATGAAGACAGAGACCACGAACACACAATTACAAAATTAAATTGAAGACTTCACCAAGAAAAGTCACTTCAGTAAGAAAATAGTAAAATATAAATACAAAATGGGAAAGTACCACATATCTCCCTAATACTCTCTTCAATTTAAATGAAAAACTAGGAGGCAGGTTGCCTAGTGGTTAGTGTTGCACTTGAAAGTCTATGGCTAAGGATTGAGCTCCAATTTGAACCATCACTGAAATGCCCATTCAAGGGCCTTTCCCCTGGAGTCATCAGTACTGACTCCACTCCTCTGAAAGCTCTTCGGATAAGACTATAAATCAAGATCCTGTGTAAAAACACACGCAGAACATCTTGGGCATATATTAAACCCAGTTCTCTCTTTTGGAAGAGTTGGGCATTTGTGCTGGTAAGACTGGATGACATCTTTTTTTTTTAACCGCATGCACACAGGTACTGTAGTGTTTAGACACACCCAAAGCTGGAACATGGCTACCTAAATGGTGATTGAAAATGGTTGCAGACACAAAAACTTCAACTCTGGTGAACCTCAGAGTTCTAGCTGAGGAATAAAGAAAAACATGGGCAGAAACAATAGAAAGAAAGAAAAAAAATGGACAGAAAAACGTATGAGGTCAGAAAAGAAACAAAAGAAAAACAACCTAACCTAGTTTTTAGAACACGAAGGTCACGATGGCTGCCCTCACACACACGTCAGGTCACTGGCACTTGATTCCAGACCCAGATCCCCTGAAAGCAGAAAGTCATCATCAGCACACTGAAAGCCCTGGTTGTTTTATTGGCTCAGATATTACAATGATTTGATTTCATCTGACAGATTTCACCATCCTTCCTCACTAAGTTAGTCAAATTTGATTCCAACCAGTTTGTGGCGTTAAATATTCAACTATCTTACAACAGACCATCACGTTATTCTAGGCCCCCAGTGGAGTCCAGGGGCAATGCCTCTGGAGGGGGGTGGGGGTGGGGCCTCTCAAGAGTCTATGCATTTTGTTATCTGAAAATGACACTGTATACACAATAGAGGAATTTTTTTTGGTACCAAAGAATTGCTGAGAAATTTAACTTCTCTTCGCTTTATTTCAATGTTAGTTTTGTGCACTGTAATTCTTAATTTCGAACAACAGTTGGAGTAAGGCAGGGCTGTCTACTCTCACCCACTCTTTTCAACATCTTCCTTGAGAGAATCATGGCTGATGCACTGGAACATCATGAAGGATCAGTCAGCATTGGTGGCAGAACGATCACAAACCTCCGCTTCGCAGATGACATTGATGGAATAGCAGGATCAGAAAAAGAGCTTGCCAGCCTAACAGAACACTTGGATAAGGCCTCCAAAACATACGGCATGGAAATCAGTGCAGAGAAGACCAAACTGATGACTAATAACACCAACGGCATTAGCACTGATATCAGGGTTAATGACCAGAAGCTGGAAACAGTTCAAAGCTTCAAGTACCTGGGAGCCATTGTATCCGACCAGGGATCCAAGCCAGAAGTAGTATGCAGGACTGCACAGACAATAACAGCTTTGTCAAAACTAAACACCATCTGGAGAGATAAGAATATCTCACTTATCTCCAAGATCAGACTAATGCGCTCCCTTGTCATATCCATATTTCTGTATGCCTGTGAATCATGGACCCTGACTGCAGATTTGGAGAGAAGAGTACAGGCAGTGGAGATGAGATGCTTTCGGAGACTCCTTGGCATCTCCTACAAAGACCACATAAGCAACGAAAGCGTGCATAACAGAATCCCGCAAACCATTGGACCCTATGAGAACCTTCTAACGATCGTGAAAAAGCGTAAACTTAAGTGGTATGGGCATGTCACAAGATCCCAAGGAATTACAAAGACAGTTTTGCAAGGCACTGTCCAAAGAGGAAGAAGAAGAGGCAGACCAAGGAAGAGCTGGGAGGATAACATCAGTGAATGGACAGGCCTAGAACTCAACAAAACCCTGAGAAAGGCAGAACAGAGAGAGGAATGGAGGGAACTGGTTGCTGAGTCTTTGAGGGTGCCCCCACGGTCGTCAGACTACGGGACAGATAGATAGATAGATAGATAGAATTCTTATATACTTTTTTTTCATTTATGTCTGCAAACTAGCACTTCAATAATAAGCAGAGCAAAAACTGGTTCCCAAATTTTAAAAAACAACTACGTGTGCATTGGCATTACATGTGGCCTTTTCAACCATCAGCATTGGACCAAAATGGTTTGTCACATCACTTCTGCTGGGTTTTTTTTTTTAAAGTAAAGAGACAAAGACAGGCAGATGGAGATTGACGACAGACAGACAGACAGACAGAGGTATACATGCATGGCTGTAGGCACACACGTTTCAGGTGATGGTGTTACTGAGGCTAGTGCCCCTGCACTGCTGTGTGGACCCCATGTCAGTGTGTAATTCAACAGCCAGCCAACTTTCAGTTTACAGGAACTCATTCATACCTGTTCAACGATTCTTACAAACCATTCCAACCTTCCCATATTTGTTATACACATTAGTGCGTTATGCTATGATCCAGCTGCTAAAAACTCTTTTCTGATTAAGTAAGTAAGTATGTTCTTTCGAGCCAGAAGGCCCATAGAGCCGGAGCTTATCCCGGTTTCTGTAGCGTTAAGCGAACTGATGGTTTTTCACCACCCCTGTGACAGGACGCTAGTCTGTCGCCAGATACTTCCCCAGCAGAGCTGGTACCCACTTGTACACCTGGGTGGAGTGAGGAAAATAGGAGTAAAGTGTCTTTCCCAAGGACACAACACCGAGCCGAGCGGGGATCGAACCCGCGACCTCTGGATCACGAGTTGACGGCCTAAACCACTCGACCACGGTGCCTCCGTCTTTTCTGATTAAACTCTGAAATAATATTGGCCACAAGAGCATTTTCATGAGCTGTCATTTTCTCACGCCAAGCTGTTTAAAATGAACAATGTCAGAGTCCTTAAAATGGTACCATTTCAAGACAGCCATGCACAGTCCTTATTTGCTGCTCTTTGTAACACACAATTAGTGTCAGTTGACCTATGAGGAATTGACAAAAGAGAGCGCTTGTTTGGGCATCTTTGACAGCTGACAAGCAAATGAGCGAAGTAGTCTTGGCTCATTTGCAAAGACTTAGGATTAAGTTCAATCCACATGAGAATAATCCAGATGTCAACAGCCTTTTGAGATTAAAGCTCTCCAAGAATTGCTGAGCCACGCTCACACACACACACACACACCACACAACACACACGCACACACACACACACACACACACACACACATCCATACATATACACCCTAATATTTTCTCAACAGATTTCAACTGATCTAAACCATGGCCCTGGAGACCCTCAAAAAGGCACAAATCCACCAACAGGAAGAAGATTTCTCACGCCTAGGATGTCTCTGTGGTGGCTCAAACCCAAGCTATCAGTTCACATGCTCAAAGCTGAAACTCATTCCCTCTCCCCTGTGTGCCAATGGCAAAGAAAACCAGACTGTCGAGCACATCCTTCAGAGGTAAAAGGTAAAGGTGTCCCATAACCTATATTAAGGTCGTAGGGGTGTGAGGCGTCAAAGACCTCACTTCTCTAGGGCCAGCGTATTGAGGGCGGCGCCCATCTCCTCTCCCTTGCTGCTTAACCTTCCCTGACCCTAAAGAGGGCAGGTACCCATTTAAAGCTGGGTGAAATGGGGGAACTGTACTGAAGCCAAGGTGCGAAAATGGTCACCCATTCAATTGGTAACCATGCTCGATGCTGCTTAACTTGGCTGGGGGAAAGCCAGCGCTCTGACCACTGAGCTACCCCCATTCAGAGGTGTACACACGCTATTCAGCAACCTGAGGAAGATTGTGTGTCCGAAGGAGATGGCCCTGCAAACCAAGCTGTACGGCCCACAAGAGGAGCTAGAGAGGACTTAACACTATTTCTCCCAACTACATCTGACTGTGTAAACAGCGAATGAGAGAAGAAGAAAAGAAGATTACATTCTCAATGCTCTAACCACAAGGCTACAACTGTATATTATTTCAGAGGGTGAGAAGACTATACAGAGACTTCAATTTCAGACATCAATGGTTTTCTACTGCATGAAGTTCACACACACTTTATAAAGCATGATGGAATACCTTTATTTCACAAGTTCAATATGGGGGCAAAGCCAGACATTCAGAAACTTCTTTCATTCACAGGTACTAATGGCTCAAAGAGAGTGTTTTGTTCCCTCTCTCACAGCCATGTTGACAAAATGTGTATGTATGCTATTTTAATGCTCTCTCTCTCTCTCTCTCTCTCTCTCTCTCTCTCTCTCTCTCTCTCTCTCAACATGTTGTCGTTTTTTGTTTGTTTTTTTACTATTGCTTTTACCCCACCAAAATACTAAACAGTTCGGCAACCCCCTTCATGTATGGGCCAATGGCCTTTTTGTGAATAAATCATTCGAGTTCGAGTGTTCTCTCTCTCTCTCTCTCTCTCTCTCTCTGGTGTTGCTTCCATTTTTTCTGTTCACTCAAAGTGATGTGTGTGTGTGTGCCTGTGTGTGTGTGTGTGTGTGTGTGCATGTGTATGTGCATGCATGAATGTGGGTGTGCAAGTATTTAGTAGGCAAAGTTAGTGAATGAACAAGTATAAGAACAAAAAATAAATGAAGTTTACTGCCTTAGGCATACATCCACATTTTACAATCGATGTATGAAATAGTTTTATGTCAACCATAAAGTGATAACATCTATCAAATGGGGCTCAGCCCTCAAAATGTGTACCCCTTTCTGCTTTTACAGTGCCTCCCCCAACACCAAAAACTTGGGTTTGTTTACATTCAGAAGCTACCTGAATCACATTTTATCTTTAAACCCTGGTAACCTACTTGTGTGCCTTCTTCAATAAAGTATCATGCTTAAACACTTACTTCGACATACTGGCACATGACAATCGAAATAGTGACACAAAAGGGATCTTCCAAGTAGCTTTGAGGCCCAGTTTATTGAATCTGCCGCGCACTTTCGATCTGTGTTATTTGAACAGATCTACAAGCATCTACACGACATGACGTTCTTTAGATGTTAAACGAACAATTAAAAAACCGCTCATTTATGCTCTAAATGGTGCTATAACGTACTGAAAAGTATGATATGGAGATTCCGATTAGGCTTACCTCTCTTCCTCAAATCAAACATGTCTGCCTTCCTGGGGCGACATGATGCGCAATTTTGTTGTCTAACTACCGAAAATAACGGTAATTTCTCGATGTGGTACTAGGGGTGCAAAGCGGGATTGTCAGATTTCTGCAACCCAAAGTCATTGACTATTGCAACCTAAATTACACGATGCTTCTGCTTAATTTTCATCATGCGAACCTTCTTTTCATTATTTTTATACATAAAATCTGATTTTAAACCAGCTGCTGTGACTCAATTGCACTGTTCCTTTAAAGAAATTCAAAGTCTTGCCGAGCAGATGCTAAAACCAGCTCGTGAAAGCTGCTTGCTTTGGTTTTTATGGGTTTTACAGTATTTGCCTTTCAGTTGAAAGCTTTACTCGGTTTCTATTTGTAGTAAGGCTAAGAGTGCATAGCACTTAACCTGGTTAGTTTGCAAAGCATCCTGTCTCCTTTCGTTTGTTTACATTGACATAGAGAGATTCGGATGTTTATTGTGCAAGCTTTGTTTGCCCATTGCAAAAGAAATTTGGAAGGGGAGGGGTACAAAAAAAAGATAAAACTTGAACAAATGGATTGGCATGTTGCCAAGTGTCTTCTTCTTTATTTTATGGCCCCTGTATCTTCCTCCAGGAAACACTGCAAAAAGCCAAAGTAAATTTGGGACATACTGTCCCACCCCTCCTCTCTCTCTCTCTCTCTGGGACATATACCCGCTTTAAAACCTGTAACACTTTTCGGAAGAGTAGACCATTGTGTGTTGTGGGAATGGATGACAAAATTTACAAAACTGCATACACATGGGGACTAGATGTAAAAAAGCACAGGAGGGCTTGTTCCATTATCCCCGAAATACAAGAATAAAATGAAATAAAATACACACACACACACACACACACACACACACACACAGAGAAGAGAGGATGAATGTATGAGTGAATGAATATTCTTCAATGAGAGTGACAAACAGACAGACACAGAGAGAGTAGCTAGGTATTTTACACACACACACACACACACACACACACACACACACACACACACACACACACACACAGAGAGAGAGGAGAGAGAGAGGAGAGAGAGAGAGAGAGAGAGAGAGAGAGAGAGAGAGAGAGGAGAGAGAGAGAGAGAGAGAGAGAGAGGGATGAATGAATATAATGAGTGAATGAATATTTTTTAATGAGAGACAGACAGACAGACAGACGGACAGACAGAGACAGAGGAGCAGCTAGGTATTTTACACACACACACACACACACACACACACACACACACAACACACACACACACACACACAACACAACAAACAAGAAGAGAGGATGAATGAATAAAAGAGTGAATGAATAAAATTATTTTTAATGAGAGAGAGACAGAGAGACACAGACAGACAGAGACAGAGACAGAGGAGTAGCTAGGTAGCCTATTACACACAACACACCACACACTCCTCTCCTCTCCATCTCTCCTCTCCTCCTCTCCTCTCCAGGTTCTACTTCCATGTTCACGAAGAGTTGTAATTATCGATTTTCAAAGTAGATGCCTGCGGCGCTGGCATGAGAGAGAGGAGAGAGAGCCTGTGACTCACAGCAATTCAAGCCATGGTTCTTCGATTTAATGTCAGCGTAGCTTAGCTCTCTGCTAGTCCTAGCCTAGTCCTGTCACGTGCTGAATATGGCATTGTACACAACTGAGTGAGAGAGAGGGAGGAGGGAGGGAAAGGTGATGGGAAGGGGTTTGGAGAATGAGGCAGAGACAGAGGTGATGGGAGGCAAGCCAGTGCGGAGGGAAGGGAAGAGGGAGAGAGGGGGGGGGGAAGAAGAGAGCGAGCAGACAGGGAGGGAGAAGAGAAGAAAAGGGCGAGAGGAACAGAATACAGAGGAGAGAGAGAGAGGGGGGGGGGGGGGGTGACAGATGGAAGGACAGAGAGAGGAGAAGGAAAGGAGAGGAATGAAAGAGAGAGAGAGGAGAGAGAGAGGAGAGAGGAGAGAGAGGAGAGAGAGGAGAGAGACAGACAGGACAGACAGACAGACAGACAGACAGACAGAGAATCAGAGAGAGAGGAGGGGGGGGGGGGGGGGGGGGGGGGAGACATAGAGAAGCAGATAGAGACCGACAAAGAGAGAGACAAATGAAAGGCAGACAGACATACAATTACAAGAGAGAGAGAGAGAGAGAGAGGAGAGAGAGAGAGAGAGAGAGAGAGAGAGAGAGTCAGACAGACAGACAGGCATACAGACAGACAGATAGACACTAAAGACAGACACTAAAGACAGACAGAGAGACAGACTTTCCCCAGTAAACTACACTCGTGGTTGACGAGCTTTTCTTGTCGCCAGCTCGGAACTAAACAAGATATGTTATATACAATGTCATGTTCTAGTCCTTAAGGTAGACTAGTCAGAGATCGCTGTGCTCACTTGAAAAAAATCGGTTTTCCATTCCGTCTTCTGAGACCAATTTGTTGAAGTATGTATGTATGTATCGGATCTCAGAGGATCTTCTTATTTACTTCTTTATTATTTTGAGGGCTGGATGTAAAAAAAGCATGTAATGTTTAATCTACTACCCTCTGAAAAATAAAAATTGTTCCACAAAAAAAAATTGTTCTCCCCATCCGCTGGATTTGCAGTCAGTTCATGGTATGAATGCTAGTCTTTAGGATGAGATGAGAAACTAAGGTTCTGGGTGTGTGTTTAGCACACGTTCAAGAACCCACGGCAAAAAAAAAGTCCGCTCAACAAAATGCATGGTCACCAAATGCAAAAACACAAAACGACTTGTACCGCGCATAGAAACTCACTGCAATCTCTCAAAAATCTTCAAATCATGAGGACAGACTTCTTTTTTCTTTTTATGCGGTCGACTGACTTCTAATCTTTAAGTACTTCCTCCTCTCCAGTACCGCTCTTCTCTCTCTCTCTCTCTCTCTCTGGGGTGTGTGTGTGTGTGTGTGTGTATGTGTGTGTGTGTGTGTGTAGTACGCGCCTATATGTGCATAAGGAACCCAAATGCTGCAAGAATACATTTTGAGGTCCATCGACCTGGAATGAGCTCCCCTCTCTCTTTGTCAGAAACCTAGTTATGACACTTTTAAATCCAGCCTCAAGACTATTTATTTCAAACCTAAGATTTCGCCCCTCCTGTTTCATATCAGAACTATCCCACCTTCACTAACCCATGTCCTATCACCCTGCTAAAGTACACGACATGTGTGAGTGTGTGTGTGCTTTTGAAAAAACATTTGACAGCTAAAATTTTATTTAATAGATTTTGTCTGCAGCGCACCATGTTTGTAATATCTGTTTGTTTAAACTATTGATTATTTATCATTGATTGCATGACTGGGTAAGATTAGGTTGAATGCATGCGCTTTGATTTGTCTTTGCAAGATATAGCGCTATGTAAGTTCCATTTATTATTATTATTATTATTGATTATATACTGTATCAGTGTGTGTACCCCACCGGTATACTAAATAGGAAACTGCAGTTTTGTTGTTGTTGTTGTTATTGTTTTTTAATCCTCGGCTACAGCTTTGAAGCTCACCAATGGCGAGATTTTTGTCTATGCGACCGTCATCCCCCCCCCCCCCCCCCCCCACCCCCCCACCCCAACCCAACCACCTTTAGGTAGCCGCATTCTGACTTCGGAGATGGTGTCTAAACGCGACACCTGTAAGCATGCGTTTTTGAAATTTTTGTCATCCGTTCGTACCGGCTCGAAATGGCCTACTCTTCCCTAAAAGCGGAACGGGTCTTTAACGTGTGCGCGAGATGTTCTGCGTGCATTCGCACAGGAGGCCTCAGTTTATAGTCTCATCCGAAAGACTTGGATGTTTTGTTCGATTTTTTTCGTCAAACCGGGAAGAAAGGGCAAGGCTGGGGAATTGAACCCTTACTTGTTAGGCAGATGAACGTAGGGGATAGCCTGGTGGTTAGTGTGAGGTATTCGTGATCTGCTGACCCCAGTTCGATTCTCGTTCAAGAGGATTTTTCCTCTGGAGTTAACATCAGTGCCGACTCCACTCTCCCCAAAAAGTCCTTCAGGTGAGACTATAAACCGAGGCCCCGTGTGCGAACGCACGCAGAACATCTCGCGCACACGTTAAAACCCGTTCTGCTTTTCAGAAAAGTAGGCTATTGTGTGCCGGTGGGAACGGATGACAAAATCGCATACACACGGGGACTGAATGAAATAAAGCTCATGGGTGCTTATTCCATTATCCTCGAAATAAAAGAATAAATAAATAAAGAAGAAATAAAACGCCCTGCCCCATCTTTCTTGATCAAAGTAACGATGATGGAGCCTAGTGGGTGTGGCATCCATCACCTACGCAAGACTGCATCACGACCGTTAGTGGCTGCAGCCGGCGCGTCCGTTAACGTCCACAAGAAATTGCTGGTTAATTAATCCGTTTTTGTTCATTAACTTGGCAGTCTCCCGTCCTTCCCTGTCACTGATTGACGTACATGGACCTCCAGGCGACAGTGCACTGAGACGGCAGATTTTAACAATATGACTTGGCACACCTAACACAGCAGAATCGTTAACCAACCTGAATTGTAGAGTTCAGTCCTTGGATTGTTTGATCGTTGTCATTGATTGACTTCTTCCTTTTAACTCCTGGAGGAGTTGTTGGGGGACACTGCGCGGAAGGTTTCAGGCGGTGTGTCCAGGACTTCTGAAGGAGTGGGGGAATCACTATTGATGTGTGCCGGTGGAAACAGATGACAAAATTTACAAAACCGCATACACACGGGGACTGGATGTAAAAAATCACACTAGTGCTTATTCCATTATCCTCGATATAAAAGAATAAAATAAATACATAAATAAGTAAATAAAATAAAACTCTGGGGCTTGGAACTGAAATCCATTAGAACGGAGGCTTGGTCAACTAACCTGCGCCATCAGATCACCTATTATTTATTATTATTATTATTATCATTATTATTACTATTATTATTATTATTATTATTATTATCATTCCCCCTTCCTTTCCCTATGCTATATGACTTGGCCTGGATTGCCAATGATTTGTGTTTTTTTATTTGAGCAAAATCCAGTAACTTATTCGAAAAAATCTGATAGCTGGTTTTGCAGAAGCTAAAATATAGAAAAGCTTGCGAGTACAGATCAATATTGTTGACCTTGCCGTGCAATTTGTCACACACACACACACACACACACCACCGCAGTCTTCTCACATACAAAAACAAACACACCAGCACACCTGCATACAAACGAGCGGGACATTGTGTACGTTTCGTTGTTGTGACACATCCTCACTTTTTGGGGTTTTATTCAACTGCTTGTTTATTTATTTTTTTGTGAAGCATGTCACGCACACCCGAGGCCTCTTTACTCAAAACATAAGGAATCTTGTCTACAGAAGCAGACTGATATAATGGTTGCCACATCACATGCGCGTGATCAATAAGAAGTTTCGTCCCTTGGCCAATAATTTTCAGTTCCAAAGGTCAAGGCCGTAGGCTAGAGGGATTCTCTGAACGAGGCCAGTGATTCAACATGGCCGCTACGCTTTACCTGGGAGTTTACAGGAATCATAAACGAAGCTCTTGATTTGCCGTTAATCGAGGATGAAAACGGAGGAGTCCGTAAAACTCAGGTAAGCGAGGTGTTAGTGTGGATATGATTTACGTTTCTTAAAAATACTGTATGTGATCAGATCCTTTGTGACTGTGATCGCCTATAGTATATTCACGGCAATTCACCCGACAGTAGGCCTAATTCATATAAGATTTCTTGCAATGTGATGGCGCTTTTCTATCTACTCCTACTTCAGCTGAATAAGGTACACCATCATATCGTTGATGTTTTGACACGTGCTCATATCATTATGTGTGATTTAAAGGAATGAAAGACTGGGGTGAAAAAAATCGAGCTTGGGACTGGAGTCCTTCAGCACTTGATCTAAACAGCCACAACATTTCGTGGTTTTGTTTTCAAGAACACAAGTGCTTAGTATTCACTATCTCGTTTTCCGATCAGTAGTAGCTGGACTGGATTAGAGTAGAATACTTCTCTGTCTGTTCTTTTGATTCCGATAATGGCTTAAAATAGTATGGGAGAAATGGTTAAAAACAGTAGACTGAGTAGTGCTGGAGTAAACTAAAGTCTTGAAAGTGATGATGCACAACTTTGTTTGGCAACACTTGACTAGGCCTACTTCTCCTGACTCCTCTACTGATTGGTCATACAGACGTCTACATGTTTAGCACTGCATACACTGATACAGTGCAGATATTAGTAACAAACTTGGCCTATGTAGTCATGGAAATATATTGCTGAACATTGCTTTGGGATACAGACTGGGAAGTTTACTATGCAGACCTATATATCATAAGTAATAACAACATCTCTCTCAGGAACAAGGTCAAGCTACTGCATGCACTGGTCATCTCCACATATATTGTATGCATGCGAATCCAGGCTTTGGAGATGAGATGCCTCAGAAGACTCCTTGGCATTTCATGTACACAGACCACATTAGTCATTACCAACGAAGAAAGAAGTCAGACAAACCACCACCCAACACATAAAGAACTACAAAGAGCTGCTGACCACAGTCAAAAAAAGGAAGCGCAGATAGTATGGACATGTGAACAGATCAGATGAGATGGGCTCTCCAAGACCATACTGCAAGGAACAGTGCAGGGGAAGAGAAGGCGAGGCAGGCCGAAGAAGAAAAGGGCAGACAACATGCACTTGCACACAACCGCTGCAAATGGAGCCAACTGGTGCAACGTTTATTATTGCGGTGCCCTTACGACCCTGGAGGGGGTTATGGGAGTAGAAGATGAGATGAGAAATTAAGTTAGTAAATAAAGGCTAAAGCTGTCTATACTTCAGATTGTTCATAAAATCACTGAAAATGTGAAAATCTACTAGCTGATGAAAGAATATACGGTATGCTACACAACCAAGATGTGTGTGTGTGTGTTTAACTTTAAAAGCAATACTGATGATATGAAAGAATTACCAACATACTTACATAGTTTTATTATTGATAATAAAAGAGATACAAAATACTGTGCATCTATAGATCTTTAGAATTCATATAAAACAAATATTTCTTTTAAAAAATCAATTAATTTGTAAAGTATACATTTTTATGAAACAAAATAAATGCCTTTTATTCTATAGTATAGCAAGAGGAGTCTTCAGACTGTATATTGTCCTAGACCAAACATAAACTATTAAAAGCTCAGGACTATACATGTAGTAAACTCGACATGATGTAAGTGAGTAGAAAGTTCTAGGAGTCTGTTTTTTCTGTTGACAGGGGAAACTGTGGATATATATTGCCATAATTTCAAGTTACTGACCAGTAACATTCAACTAATGCCGTGTAATGGGCTCTGCCAAGTTCAACTTGGCCATGGCACACTAACTAACTGACGAAATTCACTGCAGTGCTGTAACAAAACTTCTGGTCAGTGCAACTCTGAGCTTCTCAGCCAAACAATCACTGGATCAGGAAATGACTGTTTCCTGGTTTCTTTCTAATGGGAGAACATGGTTGTCAAAAGAAGCACTAGCTTCTATGCGAACACAAAAAACTTACGTTTTTATAGGTTTGATTTATTTATTACCTCCCCCCCAAAAAAACCCCCCCCACCAAAAAACAACAACAAAAAACCCAACCAAAAAACCCCAACAAAACAACAGCAACAACAAAACCCCCAAACAAACGAAATACAAAAAAAACAAAACAAAACCCGAAATAAACTTGTAAGCAACCCTTCCTCCCCCTAAAAAAAAAAGGACTTAGGAAATTTAAAGAAAGAAAAAACATAAGAAAACAGTTGCAGTGGGAATAGAGGTTTAAAAATGTTAAAATTAAAAAAAAAAAAAAATCTGTATGCAAAGTGCTGCTTCCGTTGTGTAAATTACTTGGGAGTGCATTGTGTGTGTGTGTGTGTGTGTGTGTGGTCGAAGTTTCTTGTCTCAATGTTTTTGTTAAGTTCTGTCATAGGTCTTCCAATGTGCACACAGGTCTGGATCTTCTCAGATTTTTGTTTGCTTAGTACTTTCTTCATAAATTTTTCCCACACAAACTGAATTAGTGAATTACACCATGTCTCATTGTGTGTATGGTACAACATGATGATGATGTTTACAATGCAGATTGACTATGCTCTCCTTGAATTGTCCTTGTCTGCTCATTTTTCTCTTTCTGCGTGTGTGTTTGTGTGTGTGAGACGTGTGTGTGTGAGACGTGTGCACGCGCATGTGTCTGTGTCAGTGTGTGTGTCTCACTGTCTGTGTGCACGCTTGTTGCTCTTTCCTTCCCTCTCTCTGTCTGTCTCTGGATCATATTCTCTCTCTCTCAATGTCTGTCTTGTTTTTGGGTGTTTTTTTCCATCCACATCTGTGTCTGAGCCTGTTTGAGTGGGTTTTTTTCTGTCAGTGTCTGTCTGTAGCTATTGTGTTAATCTGTGCAGGACCCCCCCCCCCCCCCCCCCCCCCCCTCAATCTCATCTGTTTTTGTCTCTCCCCTCCCCTCCCACCTGTGTCCAAACCTCTTTCTCACTCAGCAAGTGAGTGCTACTGCTAGTCTCTGTCCCCCCACCCCCACCCCCCTTCCAAAATATTTTTCCTACTCAACCTACATCTGTGTCTTACCCTATAACTATAACAAGTCTGTCAGTGTACTAGTTAGTAATACTAGAATATAAAATTTTATAAATCATTAAATGCCATGCCTTTTTTTTTTCACCCACTCCCACACTTGTCAGTGTCACTTTCACAATTCTAATCTAAGAGTAAGACGAAGAGTAGTAAGAGAACTAAAACAGTACAAATGAGCCCCGGCTCTGACTATGTTGATCAGTTTTTGACACAGTGATAACTTGGTGACTGCTTTGAAGCTTGAACTTTTTATCAGTTGTGTAATTGATGAACCAAGATTAGATGACTAGTAGTGGTGGTGAACTGAAGTAGGAATTGTTAGTTTAGCATGGAGTTAGAATGAATCTTGAAAGTTCTGGAAGGGCGCATGCATGCATAGTGATGTATAATGGGTTTTGCTGTCATGAAATGTGCCCATGTGTGCACACATACAATGGATACATACAAAACAATTACATATGCCAACACACGTATAAGTATAGTTGTACATATATATATATGTGCGCGCGCGCACACACACACACACACACACACACACTCTCTATGTGATGTATGCAGAACTTAGGTTCAAAGGAAAATGTCAATGAACTGATGAAGGCTTGGTTTGCATAATACTTGACTACTTCACTTGCTTCTTGTCAAGTGCAGTGGCCAGCCTTCTTTGTCAAGTGTAAAGTGTAACTAGTGTAAGGAACTACTGCAACTAGGAAGCAGACTAGGGGACTGATGTGATGAGGAAGCATAAGGCCTCTTACTGACTAGGAGAGGAGTGTGTGTGTGTGTGTGTTTGTGACTGTGTGTCTGTGTGTGAGTGTGTGTGTGTGTGTGTGTGTGTGTGAGTGTGTGTGTGAGTGTGTCTGTGCGTGTGTATGTGTGTGTGTTTGTGACTGTTTGTGTGTGTGTGAGTGTGTCTGTTGTGTGTGTGTGTGTGTGTGTGTGTGTGTGTGTGATGTGTGTGTGTGTTGTGTGTGTGTGTGAAGTATTGTGAAGCTTTTCTGGTTCTATTATATATCCTGTTGTGTAGGGTTGCCCAACCAACACTATTATTATGGTCTGTTAGGTAGGAAGAGTTGAGGGGTGAGAATGGAGTGAGACTGAGAGCTGAGAGAGAGAGTGTCTGTGTACTACATGTGTTTTTACATGCTATAAATCTCTGTGTCTCTGTCTGTCTGTCTAGGTGTTTTCTCAGTCTTTGTTCAGCTAGGTTCAGCAGGAGGGGACAAGTTTTTTAAAAAGTTTTAGTGCCTGTGAGCAGAGAATCAACTTTTCCTATCAAGTGTTCCGTTCGAGCCCTGTCTTTGTCTGTCTGTCCGAGTTCTCCCTGTCTGTCAGTGTCTGTCACTGTGTCAGTGTCTGTCTCTGCCTTTTCTCTCTCTCAGAACTTTGCTGTTTCAGTCTACATATTCCTTTGTCTTTTTGTAGGTATTTTTTTTGTTAAATCAAAACTTATAAATTGTATAGCCTCCAAAATTATAAATTGTATAGCCAGAAAGGAGGATTGACAAAATGCAGCCACAGTCCTCAAGTTCTAAAAGCAGTCCTGTACTGTACTAGTGGATTTTAAGTTTTAGCTGTTGTTTGTCTCCCCACTCCCCTCCCTTTAAATTCCCGATTTCCTTTCTCTCCCCCACATTACCCTCTTTCTTTTCACCAGTCTCTGTGGGTTTGCTTTGCAGAAGAGCGTGAAAGTGATACCAACACGGGATAGGCCTACCTACCAGCACAGCCACATAAGTCTACTACTTGTCTGAGGAGGACAATGCCTCCCTTAGTCTAGTGGATTCCATCTGTTTTCCCTATAGCATCTTTCTGAGCTCTTTCTATTTCATGAGTGTTTTGTACTATTGTAATGACTAAGACTTACTTTATAGCTCTAGCTCTGTTTTTGCCCTTTGGCAAATGGTTTGAAAATCTGATTTGAATCTAGGTTACCAGTGAGTCAGTAAGTTATTTGACAGTGTCAGTCAGTCAGTTGTCACTTCATCCTCTCATTTTGTCTCAGTCCCCCCCCCCCCCCCCCCCCTCTTCCCTCCCCCCCCCCTCCCCCTCCCTTTTCCCCCCTCTCTCTCTCTCACTCAACAGATAAAAAAAAATCAATGATATAAATCACTAAATGGGGGGAGGGGGGGGGGGGGGAGAGCAGTGCATGATTTTCTCTGACTCATCAACCAGAACAGCCCCCCACCCCACCCCGCCCCACCCCTCTTTCCTTTTTTTCTCTCTGTCTCTCTCTCTCTCCAGAGAGGTAGTTGGTCTTGGTGGCATTCACTCACACACAGGTCAATAAAATTACATTACACCACAGCCACACAGGCAGCCAGCTACTGGTGGGGAAGGGAGAAGGAGAAGGTAGGTGAGGAGTGAAAAGAGGATGGGGGTTGGGGTGGTCATGGAGATGGGGAAGGAAGCAGAACAGAAGGTGAGAGAAGGGAAGGTGGGCAGAGAGAGGTGAGACTGAGAGGGAGGAGAGGGGGGAGGTTTAATAGCAGAGGAGAAGTTTATGGATGGGGAGTGTTACATGCCTTGTGGGGGTACTGTATTTCACTCTGCAGAGAGACTAGACTAGACTTTGTTCTGTCTCTGTACTGTTACAGTCTCAAATCCAGTTTGATGGGAATAGAAGTAGTGTCTACAGGAGTGTCTATTGTGAAGTGTGTACCACCTGGAGAGGATGTGTTCTGTCATCCTGTTCAATTTGCTATGGCAGACACAGCGGGACAGACACACAGCCCAGGGAAAAAATTCTATGTGGTGTCTCCCAATAACTTCCTAAGGAGTTAACTCGGTGTGTACTCTGTGTGTGTGTGTGTGTGTGTGTGTGCGCGTGCGTACGTGTCTGTGTGTGTACATGTGTGTGTGTGTGGTGTGTGCGTGAGTGTGTATGTGTGTGTATGTGTGTGTGGTGTGTGTGCATGCATACATGCATGCATTCTGTGTGTGTGCATACATGCATGCATTCTCTGTGTGTGTGTGTGTAGTGTGCGTGTGTGAATAGAGTAGTGTGTGTGTAGTGTGCGTGTGTGAATAGTGTAATGTGTGTATGGTGTGTGTGTGTGCATACATGCGTGCATGCATTCTGTGTGTGGTGTGTTGTGTGTGAACTAGAACTAGTTGTAGTGAAGTGGACAGGGTTGTGGTCAGTGGGATGGGCAGGGAAGGCAAGGCAGGCAGTTGACGTGGTAGTGTGGTCAGTGCCTGGGGTGGTGGTGGAGGTATTGGCTTCAAAGTGACCGTCAGCTCAGGTGGAATTTTATTGTGGGGTCGACAGGTTTGTGTGTGTGTGTGTGCGGGGGAGGCGGCATTTTTCAGGTCAGTGCTCAGTGAGCTGTGCGGGGGTGGGTTTTTTATATTTTTTATAACATTCTTTTTGTTGCTTGTTCGGTGTGGTGTCTTGTGATGCAGTAACCTGAGATATGCTTATTTTTTGTTGTTGCCGACTTAATAAGTTAATATAATACATTAATACTCCAGTGCTGCTTTTTGTTGTTTTGGTGTCCATTTCTGTATAGTATAATATTAATATGTATCAAACATCATCATGTGTAACATATGGATACAGTACACACATGCCTAAAGGTATGCATGCGTACATGTATGGCAGACACATACATGTATGGTACTATACTGTATACATGTACCTGTATGTATGACATGTGCATACATGTGCAATATGTTGTACATGCACACACATTTGTTCACATGTGTACATGTATGCACACACTCACATACAAGTTTTGCTTCCATGCATGTCGAGCGAGCGCGCGTGCACACATACATACACATACACTTCCCATCCCTTCACATGTACATTTCCACACGTGAAAAGCCGAAGATCTCTCTCTCTCTTTCTTCCCCCCTCCACTTTCTCTCTGAGTCTCTCTCTCTCTTCCTGTACATTTGTATGTATAGCTGTTCACCAACTTCCAATCACTCAAAACCCATCAAATTTCCTAGAAACTACGCCTCTGTGATCACAAACTACGACATGGACCCCAGACGAAACGCATCAGCCAAAAAAGTGCAGGGGAGGATTTGGTGATAACTCACCGTGGCTGGGCAGCATTGGCCCCATGGGTACGGTCGAAGGGCTTGTCATGCGGTGCCTGCATCAGTTTAATTTCCCAAAGGACGAGGCAGGCTGCTTGCTGCATGCCCTTAACAAAATATGTACAGAAGCCGTGCGTTTGAATGATTTTCTTTTCTGAATGGGTTGTCCTGCGGAGATGTTGAAAAATACATGTAATGTTGAGGCTGAAAACGGGTTGCTGGGTTTTAATTCTTTTTTTTTTTTTTTCAAGTGTTGCTGGTTGAAACTTGTGTAAAGTTTGTGTTATTTGTTTTAAAATTGAATTATTGGATAAATGTGTGTGTGTGTGTGTGGAGAGTGTGGGGAGTGAGTTCAAATTCATTTACTTCTTTTCACAAGTTGTGATATTAGATGGTGTGTGTGTGTAACATTGTGTAACAGTGCATGTTTGTACTTTTTTTTTTTTTTTTTTTACATATGTAATCACTAACAGGTGTATGTATGTGCGCATGAACGCATGCATGCATGCAGGCAGGCACACACATACAGGCATTATACACACTGTCACCCCCCACCCCCACCCCAAACACACACGTGTACACACTCACATTCTCTCTGCCTGTCTCTCTCTCTCACACTTTCAGTCTCTCTCACTGGTCTCTGTCTCTCTCACTCAGTAGTTCTGCAACCTAGACAATACTAATGGCCAGAGGTATTTGACCTTTTTATTTCATTACGCTAATATTGTCACTCATGGTCGGTGTATTAAATGTACAGGTCTGCGACATATGCTTGCTAGTAGGCGGTAACCCTAATCAATAAACTGTATGTTGTATGAATTAATACCCAAGGTTAATAGGGGTGGGTGGGAGGGAGTTGATGTTTGAAGGGATATTGTCCGTCACTCAGTGTGTGTGGCGATCATCATGAAATTGCACAGCAAATATTGAGATCATGCGATTTGTTTGGTCGATCATAAAATAGTGTAAAACTTGTGTCAGGTTGTTATGTTGGGTATTTTTAGTGTGATTTCCCCTGTGTGTGTGTGTGTGTGTGTGTGCCTGTGTGTGTGTGTGCGTGTGCACGCGTGCTGTGTTGTCATGTGGTGTTGTGTATTGTGTGTGTGTGTTGGTTTTGTTGTGTGTGGTAAGTATGTGTGTGACTGTGTGTGGTATGTGTGCGATGTGAGTGTGTCTGGTTGTGTTGTGTGTTGGCTGTGTTGTGTGTGTGTGACTGTGTGTGTGCGCATGAGTGCGTGTGTGCGCTTGAGTGCGTGTATTCATAGCATAATATCATAATACGTGCGCGTGTGTGTGTGTGTGTGTGCTGACATGTGGAGCCCTGTGCGTTGAGTGTTTTGCTTTGACAAGCAGTTTCTTTCATATTACTTTTAGTTTTTAGTCCCAAGTTGATGCTCATTCAACTGGGTAGAGCAGCTCTTTTATCCAACTGGTTCTTTTGGTGTTTTTAAAATTTTTTTTTATAGCTGTCATGATGCAAATGATGTTGTTTTTACAGTTTTGTGATCAGAAAGGGCCCTCACAGGGGAGTGGGGTGAAGGTAGGCTGGAGAGGGGTGAGGGTGGTGGTTGTAGGGGGTGGGTTGGGTTGTGGAGGGTGTAATGGGACAATAAGACTTCAGTTTTGTTTTGTTTTGTTGTTGTTTTGCTACAGATCTAGATAGATCTATATTATATTCGTGATCTGTACACCTACACAATTTACAGACACTTAACAAAGACACAGAGATATCTGCACATGTCCATCACGCACGCACACACACACACACACACACACACACTGTGACACTGACAGTATGAGCACTACATTCTCTCTCCCTCCCTCACTCCCCCCCTCCTCCCCCCACCTTTTAATCTAAGTTTCTCTCTTTCTCCCTCCCTTCCTGGTATTAATCAAGCTGATTTGGGTTTTGATGTGATCAGTTCCCTGTTACTAGTGTTAGGTTGCTTGTCAGTCACCAGAGGCTAGCTTAGTGGCTGTGTGTGTTTTGCCATATAATATATCGGGTTCAAGCCTTGTTCATCCTTCACACTGGTAGTAGTACTTACTTACTGATGTAGACTTCACTGGCTGATAATGTACACTTTCTGCATTCACCCAGAGGGAAGGTAACAAGGAGATCATGGAAGATCATAAAGTAAGCAGATGTTGTTAGTGGATCCATACTATGTAGTATAAATTTCATTTTTATTGCAATAGATAGATCTATCTCACTGGCCTAGCAGTGCCAATGGGTAGATGAGGTGCTGTTGAGATCTTGGTATATTAGATTGATAAAACTATGAAGAAAAGTATAGTATGTGATATGCTGTTGGAAAAGTGTGTCTTGTTATGTTAGATTCATAAAACTATTCATGAAGAAGTGTTGTGTCTTGTTATGTTAGATTCATAAAACTATTCATGAAGAAGTGTTGTGTCTTGTTATGTTAGATTCATAAAACTATTCATGAAGAAGTGTTGTGTCTTGTTATGTTAGATTCATAAAACTATTCATGAAGAAGTGTATATTATGTGCATGTTTTTCATGTTAAGGGTAGTGTGTCATTTTTAATCGCCTGATGATCCTACATCAGTACATGACAAAGAATGGAGCTTCTCTCTCGCCATTGATCTAGAAACAAGTGATTTTTTTTTCTGATGTGATTGATTGAACTTTGAAAAAATTATTGTAGTCTGTGCTTGGTGTTTTCTGTGTTACAAAGGGAATTGATTAGTGCAGGGTTGGGATGATGTCAAGATAGAGATGGATAATGTTTAATTTATAATTGATGGGTTGGTATTACATGGATGATCCTACTCATGCCTTTGCACTAAAGAACTTTGCAAGACCAGAACAGTAGCAGCACAGAAAACTTTAAAGACTGCAGCCCTTGCTCATATCTATAACAAAATTTGATGTACTAGTACTTACCAGCTGCCAATCTAATGTTCAACTGAACCTTTCATTTTCTATCAACTGAGCTTACCATAAGCTTTGATCTTGTTGCGCTATTTTAAGTGCAGATAGTTTTCTGTATAAACTTTTGTTAAATATAAAACCACTTGCTCACCTGGTGAAAAATGTTTTGCTCATAAGAGACGTGACTTTTTTCAAAACTGACCTCAGTTGAGGCGAGAGAGCTAAGCTACTAGCTAGACTTCCACAGTGAAAAGAAAAATAAAGTGATTTAATCACAGCTGCTCTTGCTACATTATAGTATACATTATAGTGTGGTTAATCACACTCTTGTCTTGCTATTACACATATATATATACAATGAAAGGGCTTGAGTTACCCAGGAAAATGTTGAGATTTGATCACTCTCTGCTGTGTTGTACTGCCTTAAAGGAAGAAGCAAAAGAAAAAGAACTGCTCTTTGAGACAATGAAGCCACTGTTACTAGTGTTAGGCAAACATCTAAGACAGCCTTTTTTCCCTTGAACTCTTCCCTACAACAGCCAATGAGGCAGACTGGGACCACTTGTTGTTGATACTACTGTTGTGGGCCTTCTTTTTTTTTTAAAGAGGCAGAATGGTTTGGAGAAGGTGGGTGAGGGTTGGGGTGAGACAGAAAGAGAGCTGAGAGAGAGAGAGAGAGAGAGAGAGAGAGAGAGAGAGAGAGAGAGAGAGGAGTGCCCTGTTTATGTAGTGGCCTTGGAAGTGAATGCTTGAGAGGGAGGATGGAATGAGATTGGGAAGGGGGTGGAGTGTTTGTGTGTGTGTGTGGTATGCCTGTACATGTGTGCATGCATGCGTATGTGTGTGTGTGTTGTGGGGGTGGGGGACGTGCATGCAGCATATATATGTGATTCTCCATGATCTACTCCTATTTCCCTGTATATCTTCTTGTAGAGATTTATAAGGTATGTCACAAAAACCAAACCACAAGGACAGTCACCTGTGTAATTTGTCAATTATGTAAACAGTGTGCTGTTTGACCCCAACAGAGTTTAGAAACTGGGCTCAGAGAGAGAGAGAGAGAGAGAGAGAGAGAGAGAGAGAGAGAGAGAAAATAATTAATTCGTAAAGAGTCCATTGGTCCATGTAATATAAAGGGGCTGCTGAGTAGCACGCGATAATAAATAATAACTACTAAGAGAAACGGGGAAATTACACTTGGTCGTAGGTTGTATAACTTGTAACAAATGAAGCAAATTAAATGAAAGAAACCCACAAGTTCTACACTATTGAAAAAAAACCACCAAACCAATTTATCTTGGGATGTGTGTGTGTGTGAGTGAGAGAGAGAGAGGGAGGGGGGGGGGGGGGGGGGGGGTAAGGTTGCTTCCCTCTAACAACGTCTAGCAGGGGACGATAAAAACTCTGTGGGTGTGTGTGTGTGTGTGCTATCAGAAGAGGCAGACGTGTGTAACAGGACACCAGTTAATGAGGATGCAGGCAGCAGTGGGATTTGTTCGCTTTCAACATCATCATCATCATCATCATCATCATCATCACCACCATCATCATCACCACCATCATCACCACCATCATCATCATCAACTAACTACTGAGGCGAAACTGAAGGCAAGTAGACTTATTTATAAATAACGATTACCAGCAAGCATTATTAGTCAGTTTGCTGTTGTTGTTGTTGTTGTTTGGGCGTTCGTTCGTTAGTTGCTGTTGGGCATTCCCTAACCTAGCATCCTGAAGTTCGTCACCCAGAGTGTATGCTCTGCCTTGCTCATTGTGGATTGATCAGGGAATCACTGTGAAACTGTTACTGCATAAGCATGTACACGGGATGAAAAAAAAAATGATTTGTATGACTTTTTCAGGCACCTTGCCACATAATGACATGCTGACATAGCCATAGGCAGCCCTATTCAGACTTCAGAGGATTTTTTTTCTTAGATGGAGAGTACATGTTATCACGTGAAGAGCTTTCCCTGTGGATTTACAGACAGTCTCAATAAGACATTTCAAAGCGTAACTTAACAACATTGTAATGTAGGTTTCGGCAATTTGCTTTTGGTCTGGACTAATGGAGGAAGCTGGTTTCAAAATCTCCAGTGGTGCCCCCAACGGTCTACAACTTTTTACAAGACTATGGGATAGCTCATAGACCTGTGGTAGGTGAAACTAGTCATACGGAATACTAGTCCATCTTCATTCCTCCATTTTTGTGGGTGTTGTTTTTGTTTGTTGGAATGAAGATTTTTTTTTTGGGGGGGGGGGGGGGATGATACTTTGTAAAGATTTTTTTAAAGAACTTTATAAGAAATAAAGAATTGGGATTTAAAAAAAAAGTTCTAAGTTCATTTTCTAACAAAAAAGAAAAAAATCAGAAGAAAGAAAAATAAAAAAGAGAAAGAATCACCAGTTTCTCACTTTTTGACTTGCACTCATAAATTAATCAGTGTATTTCCATCAGGTAGAGTGTAGTTAACCTACTTGGCTGTGGTCCATTAAAAAATGAAAAGAAAAGTGTGATGACTGATATCTTTTTGTTTTGACGAAGATTTTAATTTTTGGGGTTTTGTTTCATACTTCATCATAGTTTATCTTGCACTGATTGCTGTGATGGATGGACTTTGAGCAGTATTGTTGAATAATCTGTGTGTGTGTGTGTGTGTGTGTGTGTGTGTGTGTGTGAGAAAGAAAGAGAGAGAGAGAGAGAGAGAGAGAGAGTTTCTTCACAAATTATTGTCATAACCTAATACATTGTGGTGTGTTAGGATGGGAGTGTGTTTATAAATAGGATGCGGTTTTTGACTTTTGTGTGGGTGTGTGCATGCCCTCAATGCATCCCTCTGTGTGTGTGTGTCTGTGTGTATTGCACTGTGTGTGTGTGTGTGCGTGCGTGTACATGTGTGTGTGTGTGTAAATCCTTCAGTCTTTATCAGTTGATAAAAGATATGATGATATAAGCTATCAGTTGTCGGTCTCACAGTCTATTCTTACCACGAACAAAGTTAACAACAGAAACTAACTGATTGTCTGGACTAACTTCTGATCTCTCTTGACTTCTTGAGGAGTCAGGACACTTCACAGAATTTGTCAGACATTGTCTTGGGCAAGACAAACAGGTTTAGCCAACCCCATTCCTCTGCAGGTCACCTCCTTTTTGTTGGTTTTCTGCCTTCTTGGTCCATTCCTTTTTTTTTTTCAGAAAGACTTAAAAATTATGTTTTATAAAACAATTCTCACCCATGCCGAAGTCGGATGTGCTAGGCCTGACTTGTCAGGTGCTGAACGGCAGAACAACGCATTTTCGCTCATATGACAGACAGCAACAGTTGCTGTCTGAGCGTTTGATGAAGAAATTTCATCAGAAGGTTGGGGAGGATGGCCTGTGTTAAATCTGGCGGGGGACACCTCAGCAAGACTGGACCCTTCCCCTCAATCACCGTCAGATTCATTCAGTGAGCACTCTAACCACTAGGCTATAATTTACAGGGTATTTCACCCACACCCTATAGCCAGGGGGTCTAAAGTAAGCCTGTGTCACTAGGTCTGTTTATCCCACCATTGTCCATTATGTTTAGTGGAGAAAGGCCACAGTGAGTGGGAAAATAGGCCAGAGAGATTAGCTGGACTGGGGCTGTCGCTGACAGTGATAAATTGGTTATCAGCATTCTTCTGCATTGATTGGCTTTGAGGGCTGTAGTGTAATCAAATACATAATGTATGCATATCTATATATGTGTGAATGATATTGTCGAGCTTGTGCACCTTTTTTCACACGTGAATTAGCAAAGGTCGCTGTGTTTTTGTTTTTGTCTGTGTTCTTGTCTTATCTATGCTGTGCATGCTTGTGCATCGCTGTAGTAATGAAAGTCATTTACGTTTAATGAAAGTGAAGTTCTACTTTCTAGTTGTCGTTCATTACCTGAGAGTGTGTGTTTCACGGGTGTTACAGATTTTGTAAGTACTTTGCATGGGCTTTATCTTTGTGAAATGGGATCATGGATAATCAGAGGAAAGGTTAATGGAAGGTTCAAGCACTTGTTCCCCATTTCTCTTTCTCATTGTGTGTGTGTGTGTGGTAAAGTGTTGTGTTGTTTATTTTTATTTATTTTATTTTATTCTTTTATTTTATTTCGAGGATAATGGAATAAGCACTCATGTACTTTTTTACATCCAGTCCCCATGTGTATGCGGTTTTGTAAATTCTGTCATCTGTTCCCACCGGCACACAATGACCTACTCTTACGAAAAGCGGAACAGGATTTAACGTGTGCGCAAGATGTTCTGCGGGCGTTTGCACATGGGGCCTCAGTTTATAGTCTCATCCGAAGGACTTTTGGGGAGAGTGGAGTCTGCACAGGTGTTAACTCTAGGGGAAAATATCTCCTTGAACTAGGAATCGAACCCAGGTTGTCAGATTGCGAGCTAGTGTTCTAGCCACTAGGTTATCCCATCCCCCTTTGTGTGTGTGTGTGTGTGTGTGTGTGTTGTGTTGTGTTGTGTGTGTATACATGTGTGTGTGAATGAGAGAGAGATATGTCACGTGTGTGTGTGTGTGTGTTGTTGTTGTCTTCAATTTAACGGTCTGTTCACTCTGAGTGATATTAGACGAGGGAAATAGAAAGTGTAAGGGAAGTTAAAGAAGGGAGAGGAAGGAGTGGAAGGAGAAAAGGTTAAGAAATAGCATCAGTGTTGGTATTTTGTGAGGAAAAAAAAGAAACCATAGAAAAGTAAGGATAATACTTTTAAACAGGAGTAAAATATAAACTCAACAATGTGGAAACATGAAATAACAATAATGTAAACTACAATAAATATTCAAGTGGACTGTGTGTGTGTGTGTGTGTATGTGTGTGTGTTGTGTTGTGTTGTGTGTGTTATACATGTGTGTGTGTATGAGAGAGAGATTATGTCACATGTGTGTGTGTGTGTTTGTGTGTGTGTGTGTGTGTGTTGTGTGTGAGAGAGGAGAGAGAGAGAGAGAGAGAGAGAGAGAGAGAGAGAGAGAGAGAGAGAGAGAATATACATGTACAGACAGACTGAGACAGACAGACAGACTCAACAGAGACAGAGAATTTGCAATCTATAGACAGACATAGGCAGAAGATTTGCAGAAGACAGACAGAGAGAGGGAGGGAGAGAGAGAAGGTGCTGTGATGATGATGTGTGTGTGTGCAAGTATGTATTACTATTTTTGTATACATCATACATGTATTTATAACGTACACATGACTGACTGGGACAGCACGTAAACACAGAATGATAACGAAAGTATTGATAAAATATAAATAGTTATAAATAGAGAAAAGCACGATAAAGAAACTGAAATAGAAGCGTATTTTTTGTTATTTTTTTTAAAGATGCAAAAGTAACTTACTTTGTTTGTGTAGGCAGGCATGCATACTTTAAAGTGCGAGTGAAGATCATGAGAAAAAAACTGAGAGCATAGCACCCCCCCCCCCCCCCCCCCCCCCCCGCCACCCCCCACTTAAAGAAAAAAATCAAAACAAACCACTTAGACCTGGTTGCTTAAGATTTGTGAGGTCAGTAAGTGTGATGGATTTATTTTTTTTAACCGACTCACCCCCCCCCCCCCCCCCCTGCTCCCCCCCCCGCCCTTTTTTTTTTTAAAAACCAAACTAATGTCAAGGTATCTGTTTCACTTTCTCACATATGACACAAAGTCCTTTGAGGCCAAGTTACAACACTCCAGTCTACAGGCTGAAGTAACATAAGCGCCCACTGACTTGGCTTGACTTCTCCAGTCTTAACGCCTTGAGGAGTGGTTGGGGCACTGTGGTCGCTGACGTTTTTGCTAAGCGGCGTGTGGTGGGCAGGTTGAACCTGGTGGAGCCCATCCCTGTCCAGGTAAATATTGATCAATGCACATACATGTGTCCTTTGATTATAAAGCAGAGTTTACTAGCTATAAATATGTAAAGCACATATTATGTACTGTAAGCGTGCATTTGTTGCTGTATGTTTAAAGTCTGTTCACATTTAGTGATATTAGACTATACAAGCATGCATAAACACATGCAGGTTTTTGTGTATACGTATTATGCATGTAGACTGTAGTGTGTAATATATACATATAGGTACATGTATGGATTTTGTACATGATGTGTATGAAGAGCACATGCATGGACACACACACGCACACCCCGTCACACCCTCACACACCCACACACACACACACACACACACACACTAAGAGTATGACCCAAACATCTAATGACTGAATGTAAGTTACACATTAATTGAAATCCACACACACACACACAATAATTTCCCACCTTGCACTTTGTCCTTGTATGTAATAATATTTGGGTCAGCCATCTTTTTATTGTCAAAACACACACACACACACAAAGATTGGCTTGTTCCGCAGAAATGCAAAAATATGCTTATGTTACAGGTCAGCATATGTTGCATTTAATTAACATAGTGAGAAATATGCTGTGGAATGAACATAAAACAAGTGTGACGCACCATCTTCTGATACATAGCATATGAGTATACAGTAAACAAACTGTAAGTACATTTGATACATGATGGGCAGACAGCCAGCCAGAGTGTAGACAGACAGAAACATGCACACACACACACACACATTACACACATGCACAATGCAGGAATGCACATGCACGTGCGCACACACACGCTCTCACTAATACACACACACACACACAACACAACACACAAAACAACACACACTCAAC
>CM054166.1:2089722-2154722 GCA_028751875.1 Rapana venosa
GGGGAGTGCCGGCCTATAAGAGAGAGACAGGCACACACACACACACAGACACACGCACGCATGCACGCACACACATACAGAGACACAAATGACACAGACTAAAGAGAGAGAGGGAGGGAGGGAGGGAGAGACAGACAGACAGACAGACACAGACTCACACACAGAACATCTTGCGCACATGTTAAAACCTGTTCTACTTTTCAGAAGAGTAGGCCATTGTGTGCCGGTGGGAACAGATGACAACATAAATTACAAAACTGCATACACACAGGGACTGGATGAAAAAAAGCACACGGAATGCTTATTCCATTATCCTCGAAATATAATAGTAATACTAATAACACTCTCTCTCTCTCTCTCTCTCTCTCACACCACACACACACACACACACACACACACACACAACACACACACACACTTCTTTACTCAAAAGAGAGAGAGCGCTTGAGATATATATCCCAAACTCAACAAAATCATCAGTTTTCACCTGCCACTTAAAAAACAACAAAAACACCACCACCACCACTTTACCATATCCCACCACCCACCCACCACCCCTTGCTCTCAGTCTCATGTTATGATTCATGACTAAGGCAACAAGCAGAGCTCCATGTTATGGGTGATGGGTTTGGCTAGCCTACCTGAGTGGTGTGTGTGTGTGGGGGGGGGGGGGGGGGGGGGATACCATGCTTTTCCAGTGGGTCTACTAGTGTGGGCTTTTAGGCTGACACATGTATTGGCTTTGTTGTACATGTATGTATACTGCTGTTGAATCTTTGTGTCACGAGTTTGGGCCTGACAGGTTTCTTTGCTGAGTTGTGTGTGTGTGTGTAGATGTGTATAATATGTGGTCTGTCTGTCTGTCTGTCTGTCTGACTGTCGTCTGACTGCTCTCTCTCACTCACTCACTCTGAGTCTCCCTTTAGTATTAGTAATATATACAAAATAGCTTAGAGGCCTTATGTTGTGGGAATCGTTTTATTAAAAATATGTTATGTAATTTTTAAAAAATGAATAGTTTGGTTTTTACTACTTCTGTTCTCAATTATTGTATCGTGCTCACATGTACCCCAAGGGGTCTCGGCGTTGAAGGATTGTAACTGAATAAACCATCTCAATCTCTCTCTGTCCTCCCCCCTCTCTCTCTCTCTCTCTCTCTCTTGCTCTCTCTCCCACTACCCCTCTCTCTTTCCCTCCTTCTCTCCAATAACTGCAAAGATCATACCATGTGATTATGATCTATCATATCCACGTATTGTGGCCAAAGGCCAAAGTATGTTAAAACAGAGTTTTGCATGTTCTCTCTCTCTCTCTCTCTCTCTCTCTCTCTCTCTCTCTCTCTCTCTCTCCTCCCCCCCCACCACACACACACACACACATGTATGATGTATGCATTGCTTAAATTCTCTCTACCACAGATAGACAGGCACATGCATCTATAGACACAATACTCTTTCTCCCTGATCTCTCTTCTACCCACCCTCTTTGTCTGTCTTGAGTTTCATAATAGAATTATTTCTCTCTTGGGAATGGGGGGTGGGGTGGGGGGGTTAATTGTTGACATTATTTTTTTTTATTATTACTTATAAATCCAACCCAATCCAGTCTTGTCGATCGCCTTTGCATTTCATTTGTCAAAGAACAAAAGTGGCTATGAATCCTAGTCAGTCCTACACTCAAGTGTCAAACATATGCTGGATGAAACAAATAATTTTGATTCAGGAATTACATGAAAATTTAATTGAAGAAACATTCAAAAACAAGGACTAGGCTGTTGACCATGATATCAAATGATCATTGCTTCATTTCATTTGTCAATGAACAAACAAGACTGGGTGTGAATCTTACACTCTGAGTACCTCCTCACAGCAAAACTAGCTGGGAGCAGGTCAACTGCTTGTGTGAAGTAGCTGGGGCATCATCCACTTGTCAGCATCATCATCATCGTCATGGTGATGGTTTGTTGGCATCACTATCCACAACTGACTGCTTTACTTAACAGTTTCGTGAGAAGGTGGTGTCGTCAGCTTTCTCATGCTGAGTACACATTAAAAAAACTAAAGGGGATATTATATTTCATTAGTTGAATGGATGACAAGTATCTTGTCCGCCCTTGAGCTCTTGTCTGACACGAGTTAAGTTTGTGGGTTGGGATCTCAGTTATGAGTGTGCATGGGTACATGCATGCATGTGTGCACTCATGTGTACAGGCATGCCCGCTCACAGATACATACATGTACGCTTGGGCACCTAGACAGACAGGCCGGCACACACACGCAGGCATGCATGCATACATGCACGCGCGCACATACACTTGCTTACTGATTGGTTGGCTTTTTGTTGGTTTTTTCACTTGAAAAAAAAAAGGAAATTTGTCAATTTTTATTTCTTTAATTTTTTTCATGGAAATTATTTATTTTTTGTTCATGTTTGAAAATGAAAAAAGTACTTTAGATTAAATAAATCACATGATAATAAACAGTATATTTTTCCAAAAACATTCCACAGTTTTTAAAAACAGCCGTAAGTCTCCAGTGTTCACACACTTTAGAAACAACAATCTTTTTTCACTACGTAAGCACTCAAGTTTGTTGTGCTACTGGGCGGCCTAAAGTGCCGAGAAAGTGTAGGGAGGGGGTGTGGGCCAGTATGTTGTTTCATCCAGGGCAGGAGCTTGCTGTACAGTGACCCAGTTCTCTCCTCGTTCAGTCGCCCCGCTGCTCTGCAGTAGTACTAGATGGTGTTCAAGGGCAGTGACCCAGTATTTTTGTGGTTTCAGTGACCATCCCTTGTCCTGTCATTACTGGTTTGACACAGTGAGTGAGGGAAGGAGGGAGGGCACTGACCCATTAACAAACAAAAAGGTTACAGTTGTCAACAGATCTTGTCTGGTGACGGCAAAAATGTCAGCCGAGTGTGAAGGAAAGATAATTGGTGGGGGACTAGTTCATTCTGTATCTCTATATATAAGGGTGGCCAGTGTGACTGATGCTGGTCCATGTTTGTTTTCAAAGGTGGAAAGGTGTGATGTTGTGTGTTGGGATTGGATTGGAGTGGACAGACTTGTGATAGTTCAGACTTGTAAAGACTTCAGAGGGAGGTCTAGTCTACACTTAAGACAGGTCTACACTGCTACAGTGTGGTAGAGACAGACTTTGAACATTCATTTCAACATACAGTAACTTGTGGTGGAAATTTGATGTCAAACAGAGTAGGTTGGATTCATGTTTGCTGTATATGTACAGGTTACTAACGTTAATTTAATTTACTTTGCTGCATTGTTAAAGTCAGACACTTGTTGAAATGTGAACTTTTTTCACCCAGTTTGATTAAAATTTTTTTTTTTTACAATGATCTGATTTAGTGGGATGCTTTTTCTTTGAAAACATTATTTTTTTGTATGTTCAAGATTAATGTTAGTATGCCCCCAAAAACCCCAAAACAAACACAACCCAAACCAACAACAAAAAAACCCCCAAAACCAAACAAAACAAATAAACAACAAACTACTAAACAAAACAAAAAAACCCAGAGCAAACTCACTATCATTGTTGGATCTTGAAAAAAGTGTCAGGTTTTCACAGGTTTCTCTCTCTTGCTTACAACACACACACACACACACACACACACATACACACACACACACACACACACACACACACACTATACATCCCCCCCTCCTCCCCCGTCCCCAAACTTTCCCACCGACAGACAAACCCACCTCTAACGATCTGCTGTTGATTTGTTTCAGCTGTCCTCTCCTTGGCCGCTGTCAGACAGCTGTCCCTCCTTCCTCAGCTGTCGTCAGTGCCCGTCATGACATGTCAGCACTCGTGAGAAGTGCCTCTGCCCTGACATGTCATCCCTCTTTGTCGTCTGGAACCATGTAGCGTGGCAGAGACGTCTGGGTTTCTTTCTTCGTCGCTTGACGTCAGCGTGAATGAAGCTGTAACAAGAGAGGAGGAGAGAAAAGAGGAAAGAATAAATGAAAAAAATTGAAGATTGAACTGTCGGCGTTATATGTGTGAAGGAAATGCTCCGTGTGTTTTTTCCTCCTGAATTATTGATCATTTTGTTTGTGAAATCTTTTGCCTGCGTTTGTGGAAAAAGTTGTGTGTGTGTGTGCGGAAGTTCATTTCTTTGACTTTGCCTTCAGGACTCCAAATTCCAGTGAGATTTTTGACGTCGAAATAAGTTAATTTTTTTGTACAACAATACGTTCCACTGAATTAATTTTACGGTTTGAAAACTTTGCTTCAGAAAATCCAGAAAGAAAAAAGTGTTGGGGAGTATTACTTAAGTTGTCGACTCGCAGCATTGTCCGTAGTGCCATCATATTAACATTCCATCCGCCACACAGGCCAAAACATGAGCGGGAAAGTGTGAATAGGTGGAGAGAAACCGTATTGAATTTTGGTGCATGTGTTGGGATAGTGGTTTTCTGGTCAGTGAGGGCATTGTGTTGCGATGGCCAGTGAGGTCAAGCTGAAATGCCATCTCCACGACATCCAAGTGCACAAGTCGGCTCTGCACAGTCCTCAGGGTCAAGCTGGGGGCTGTCTCAGTGACGCCGACGACAAAGGGAAGTACGAAGTGAACGGAAACTACGCTGTCAATCCGGAGCTTGTCGGGGTCGCAGACTCCGACGTGGTATGTTCCTGCCAACACTCCGCTGAAACCATGGAAGGCACGGTGTCAGGGCTGCCTGCCGCTGTGGAAGGAAAGACCACTCACGAGGACCGAAGCAGAGTGACGTTCTCCTTATCGAACGAGGAGGAAGAGACATCGTCGTCGTCGTTGTCGAATCACGTGGACCACCACGGTCATGGTGCTGGTGCGGCGGAGATGGGGGGTTGGGAGGTGGGGGGGAGGAGCAAGGGGCGGGGTGGGGGCCACTGTTCGCGATCCAAAGACAAGTGGGAGAAAGCCCACGTGCACACGTTTGTCATCGACGAGCAGCCGATGTCTCCCCACCTCTTTGAACGGAGCATGTCCTACTCCACGGTGGAGCAGTCCAAAACCAAGGATCTCCTGATGCAGATGAAACACATCCTGTCCCTGGGCCACGCGCAGAAGGAGACCCCTCACGAGGAACTCCCAGAATCCGACCTCTCCACCGTATCAAACACGGACGCTGAAGTGACAGGCAGCGACGTCACGGAAGTGACGAGCGGTGACGTCGCCGGCTCCTGTAGTGACAATGACGACAAATGTCTGGCCGACACGGACAAAACCATCACGTCCGAGTCCGAACCGGAACACAACGACGTGTCGAAATCGTCGGAAGACGAGGCGGTGGCAGAAATAAACCAACAGGCGGCTGCTGCTGCTTCCAAGAAGGCGTTGTGCTTGCCGCGACCTTTCCGGTTCAAGGAGCGGCGAACCAAGGACGGGGAGAAAGTGATAGAAAAGCGCCCCTTGGGGCCGTCCTCGTCGTCGTGCGGCAGAGGGGGCAAGGGTAAGATACCGCCCACCCGGCAGTGGGCTGTTGAGGTTTTCGAAGCAGTCCAAGCTGTTCGCACATGTCCATCGCCATTTCCTATCTCTTCAACTCCAAGGAGCCGGTGTGCAGAGTAACTTGGGTAAGTGTTCAACCAAATGTAGGGGGAAGAGAGTGTGTGTGTCGTGTGTGTGTGTGTGTGCGTGTTCAGTTTAAAGTCTCTTAAAAAATTGTGGTATTAGATGAAAGAAAGAAAAAAAGAAAGGTGTGGGGAGGGGGATGTCGTGTGTGATACATTTAATTTTAACGATCTTTGTGTCAAATTGTGTATTAGAGGACAGATGAAAAGTGTACAAGGGGGGACATGTGTGTGCTGTGTGTATGTGAAATTTAATTTTAAGTCTCTTTATCAAATTGTGATATTAGACTAAAGAAAGAAAAATTGGGGGGGGGTCTGGATCAAGGTTTTGGGGTGGAAGCACACACAATTTTGAATACCAGTGGACAGTGAAATGGAAATCAACTGACTGACCTACAGTGAATATATATATATGCAACTCTGTAAGAATTTTTAAGTACTTGTAAACAAAATAGAAAAATATCCACATTTCGAACAAGATCTAACAAATGGAACAATAAAAGCCATATTTTTAACAATAAGCAACAAAAGGAAATATGTTCCGCTAAAACACTGTTTGCATTTGTGTGTGAGCTAGATGGTCAATACTTTGTGTGTGTGTGCGCGTGCATGCACGCATGTGTGCTTGCATGTGTGAGTGTGTGTGCATGTATCTATGTACATGTGTGTGTGCATGCATGTGTGCGTGCCTGTATTGTTTATAAAGAAAATTATACACTGTGAAGATTGTGTGGTTTCATGCTTAGATAGTGAGACTTAAAGATTTGCATTATCAAGTATTCTAGCATTTCAAATCTTACGGGTTCTCATGAATACAAATACATCCTCACATAGAGTAGACACACTCACAGAAGGTGAAAGGATGGACAGACAAACAGGAACACACACACACACACACACACACACACACACACACACACACACACACACAGAGAAAATGCCTCTAACTCTAAGACAGAGCTCTGAGGTAGGCACTAGGTATCTTGACTGATGGCTGTTGCCACCAGGGTACTGTGCTGTGGTAGATAAAGCAGATAACAAGAAAAATGGTTTGTGCCTTAGTTGTCTTCATGGCTTCAGCACCAGCATTCTTGATAAGATCAGTCAGCTTTGCGGTGCCATTGCCCATTCGTGGGCAACTATCTGACACCTTTCATTTGTCTTTTCACATTTATTGGAGTGAATACTACAGATTACTGCTACTTTCAGTTATGTACACCAGATTTCCCAGAGTGAAATTCAGGTTCGCCACAGAGGTGACAGCCCCAATAATGCTTGTGGTCAGTAGGGATTAAACAAGATTGGTTGGATTGGCACAAGGGCAATGCCATCCTGTTTTAAAATTGTTTTTACAAATAGTTAAAAAAAATTTTTTTTCCTGTCTGGGTGGGAATTTGTTTCCCCCGTGAAAATGGGTTTTGTACATTATTTTACTTAAGACAACTTTTTTGTTGCAGTGGGCTATTTAACGTGCGCTCAGTAGTAAGTGTGTTGCACATAAAAAGAGTGTTGCACATGGGACCATGATTTATCGTATCATCTGAAAGACTATCACCCAGACCACCACTAAAGGTCTTGTACCAGTAGATGGGTGAAAAGTTCAGGTTCTATAAGGGATCAAACCCTATACAATACTGTGCAGTACAATACAATGCAATACAATGATTGCATTGTATTGTACTGCACAGTATTGTATTGTTTACAAGTATACCACTGTAAGTCATGCCAGGCAGAGTTGTCTGTGTGAAATTTGGCGTCACTCTCCCCAGGGAGAGCTTGTTGCCACAAGACCAGCGCCACCATCATTTTTCTCTTTTCCTGTGTGCATGTACAGGTCTTTGTTTCCCTATCCACAGTATCAGAGTGGCTTTTTTCTACAGAACTTTTCCAGGGACAACTCTCTTGTTTCTGTGGGTTCTTGTACGCACACTAAATGTGTGTTGCAGACAGGACCTGGGTTTATTATTTCATCCAAGAGACTAGCAGTAGCACCCAGACTACCACTCACAGTCTAGTGAATCATCATCATCAGCCATTACACCCAGTGGTGTGTAGGGCAGCAACAAAGCGCTTCCACTCCTGCCTATCCTGGGCTAACCTAGTCACTGATCCCCAAGAGTGCTGCATGGCCTTCATCTCACTTTCTACAGTCCTCCTCCACATTGCTTTTGGTCTTCCTTTCTTTCTCCTTCCTTCTGGGGTCCATTGCAATGCTGTTCTTGTGATCGACTGTGGGTCTCTTCGGAGGATGTGCCCAATCCACTTCCACCGTCGTCTGGTGATGATGGTTCCCATGTCTTCCTGCCTGCATCTCCATAATAGGTCTTCATTGGAGATCTTCTCTGGCCAAAAGATCCGGAGAATTCTTCGGAGGCATATGGTGTGAAAGGATTGAAGTTTGGTAAGATCCACTTCCGTCATCCTCCAGCACTCAGAACCATACAGGAGCGTAGACACAACACAGCTCTGGTGATAGGGGACAAGTTTCGGCCACAAATGGGGATCGAAACACCACACATGACTTTTAGTTTTTTTTATTCAGGAACGTTGCCTCTAGACCTCCTATGCACTTAATTAATACAAAGTACAGATCTAGACTGATGAAAACACTGACCAGTGCGTACATCCTATGTGACGTGTGTGTGTGTGTGGGCAGGCAATCGCATGTTCAGCTTTGCGGAGGAGGAGACGGATTTCTACATGCCGCAGTTGCTGAACATGTACATCCACATGCATGACGTGGCCGAGGCCATCCACCCCTACCTCCTGCACAGGTCAGTTTTAATCCACCCCGAGCGTTGTTCTCTCTGATTGACATATTAAAACCTGTTCCACCTTTTGGAAGAGTAGGCCATCCACCCCTACCTCCTGCACAGGTCAGGTTAAACCCACCCTGAACATCATTCTCTCTGATTGACATATTAAAACCTGTTCCACCTTTTGGAAGAGTAGGCCATCCACCCCTACCTCCTGCACAGGTCAGGTTAAACCCACCCTGAGCGTCGTTCTCTCTGATCCTGAAAACTTGACAGAACTGGACATATCAAAACCCGTTCCACCTTTTGAAAGAGTAGGCCATTGCGTGCCAGAAGGAATGGATATATATATATATGCCAACATGTTTAAAACGCTTGCGCGTTGGCGTCATGTTTAGACATCATCTCTTAAGTTGGAATGCGGCTACCTTCTTGTTGGGCAAAAACAGTTGTATGTATGCAAAATCTGACCATTGATGAACCTAGGAGCTCTAGTCGATGAACCCCCCTCCTCAACCCCCCCCGCCGCCCCCCAAAAAAGACTTTGTGTATGCAATTGTTTTTGCCCGCCATGAAGGTACCCATATTCTGACTTCAGGGATGTGTGCTGGCTATGTTTGTGTTTACGTAACCTACCAAACCCCGACGTGAATTATGTGATCTTTTAACATGCGCTTTGATCTGCATGTGTATACATAAAGGAAATCAAGGCACTGGCAGGTCTGCACTTGAAGTTGACCTGGGAGATTGTGAAAATTCCTACCCTTGCTTCACCAGATGCTGCTGGGATTCGAACCCATGACTTCAGGGACCCACGGGATTGGGGTTGAATGATTTTAACCACTTAGTTATAAACTGCATCCGTCACCCTATGAAATGTTTGATACTCTGTGTGTGTGTGTGTGTGTGACTGTGTTAGTGTGTGTGTGTGTTTTTCTCTGGAATAGTATAAGATAGTGTATATTCGTGAGTGTGTGTGTTAAGTGCTGTGTGTGTAGACCTGTGAGCGCGCATGTGCGTGAGACTGTGCTATGTGTACCCTCACGTGTGCATGCACGTGCATACATCATGTATACCCCATCAATCATCAAGTTCATCATGCGAGGAAGGAGAAAGGGAAATTTACAGCTAGGGAGAGGCATGGTTCTGAACAGACCAGGCAGACTCCTATGGACAATTAAGGGAGGGGGGATTTTCTGATGATGGTCGTAAAAACGGTGATCCGAATGACACCCATAAAAGAGGAGAAGCAGCTGTTGCTGTGTAGGCATTGACGCACACGCACCGATATTTCAAATAATTATGTCTTCACTGCTGTAGTGACGTAGATCACTTGTGTGTGTGTGTGTGTGTGTGTGTGTGTGTGTGTGTGTGTGTGTGTTGGTGTTGGTGTGTGTGTGTGTTTGACAAGATATGTGTGTGTGTGTAAATGAGTGTGTGTGTGTATAAGATGTGTGTGTGTGTGTAAATGAGTGTGTGTATGAGTGTATGTGTGTGTGTATGAGTGTACGTGTGTGTGTATGAGTGTATGTTTGTGTGTGTGATAATTTTGATCAGGAAAAGAAGTGGCATCTAACATATATTTGTGATTAACACATACATGTATATATTGTAATTAACACATGTATATATTATGATTAACACATGTATGCATCATTTATGTTCGTTATCATACATTCCTCCCACCTACCTCCTCCACTTTACCAATTCAATCTGTTTAATATATCCTTTTCAGACATGTATGCATCATTTATGTTCTTTATTATACATTCCTCCCACCTACCTCCTCCACTTTACCAACTCAATCTGTTTAATATATCCTTTTCAGAACAGTACAAGTGCTCCCACACAGTAGTAGCTATATGTCTTTAAATATTTTACTAGTCTTACATTAATTTATTGGTTTCATTCCCTCACAACTATTCTTACTATTTCTTCTTTGTTCTTCAAGCTAGTTTCCAAGGTTCACTTTCACTGTGATTTTTTGGGAGGGTATGCAACCAGTACTTATCCTACCATTCAGGTAGCCACATTCTGTCTTTGGGGAAACAGCTGCTCTATATATATATATATATATATATATATATATATATAAGGAAGGAAGGTGGCAGGATGGTTAAGACCGTTTGCCTGCCAACAAGTAAACCGTGAGGTTCGATTCCCAGCCTCGCCCTTTCTTCCTAGATTGACCAAAAAATCGAACTGAATATCATTGTCCTTTGGATGAGACTATAAACCGAGGCCCCGTGTGCGAACGCATGCAGAACATCTTGCGCACACGTTAAATCCTGTTCCACTTTTCGAAAGAGTAGGCCATTGTGTGCCATGGGAACAGATGACAAAATTTACAAAACCGCATACACACGGGGACTAGATGTAAAAAAGCACATGATGAGTGCTTATTCCATTATCCTTGATATGTTAAAAAAAAAAAGAGAAAAAAAAGTCATCTGAGCGCTTTGATTTGTTGCTTTACAAGATTCAGCGCTATATAAATTCCATACATTATTATTATTATTATTATTATTATTATTATTATTATTATTGTTATTATTATTATTATATAGAGAGAGCGCTAGTTTTCCTCTCGGTTCTTAAAGTTTCCTGTCTTCCTTTTTTGTTACTGTTTTAATTGTGTATACGTCGACCTGTTCTTGGTTTTTAATTTGCTATACGTACTACCATTAACCTTTTCCCTTCAGGTAACCCACTATAGGGTAACCAACCATCTACTAACCCGTCCCTCCCTATCACCCACTACTGGGTTATGGTAGCCTACAAATGTGCACGTGTACTGGGAAAGAGGGGTTCTTCCCTCAGTATAGGGATAGTATTAACTGCTGTGATGACTTGTTATTATTCACAGATATGACTGATTGTGTTGTGTTGTGTTGTTGTTGTTACGTGCAGGTGTCGGAACAGTGTGGAGTTTTCCGTCAGCGCGGCCTGGATTCTGGATGCCTTCTCTTCCGACTGCCTGAAGCCCAACTGGAAAAACTCCCAGGGGGTGAAGCTGAAGAACATGATTTTGGGGGAGGAACTCAGGTACTGGTCAAACGTAAAAACAGTAATGTGATGTCTAAATGCTAACTGGAATAAACTCTCAGAGGGGTGGAGCTGAAAGCTGGGGTTCTTTGGGAAGAATGTGGGTAGTGGTGACCTTCATGGTTTTTAAGCTTGAATGAGTTGGGTTGTGATATATATCTGTGTGTGTGTGTGTGTGACTGTGTGTGTGTGTGTGACTGTGTGTGTGGATTTCTCCAACTTTATGAGAAAACTGTTCCGCAAATGATGCGTTTTAACCTCTGTGTGCCTGAGCATTTCGTTGGTGGTGTTGTTGCTGTTCAACTGTGAAAGGCTGATTTCAGTAATATATAGACAATTATCTTCCATTGATTTTGTTATTGTTGTTGTTGTTTTACTGTGAAAGGCTGACTTCAGTAATATTTCCGGAATAATTTTCCTACACACGAAGGAAGGTGGCAGGATGGTTAAGACACTCATCCCCTTGCAAGTAAACCGTGAGGCTCTGGGTTTGATTCCCAGCTTTACCCTCTCTTCCCAGTTTGATGAGAAAATCGAAATGAATATCAAAGTCCTTCAATTGTGGCAATAAACCGAAGCCCCGTGTTCAAATACATGCAGAACATCTTGCGCGCATGTTAAAAACGTGTTCCACCTTTCGGAAAGAGTAGGACATTTCATGTGGTTAGGAACGAATGACAAAATGAAAATAAAAACGCATGCACACAGTTGTCGTGTTTAGACACCATCCCTGAAGTTGGAATGTGGCTACCTAAATGGTGGGGAGGAAAAACGGTCACATACTCCAAAAAATGACCATCGGTGAACCTCGGAGCTCTAGCCGAGGATTGAAAAAAACCCAAAAAAGATGACAACCCCCAAATTTTGCATGGCCTCCTTGTTGGTGTTGTGTCCCCAGGCCGATGCCAGCAGCAAAGACTGGGGGCAACTTGCCCAGCCCCACAGGTCTGGGGCCACCACTGCCCACACTCTCCACCTCGCCCCCCTCCGCAGCCAAAAAGACGCACCACCGCTCGCGCTCCGAGGCCACAGGTACGGACTTGGAGGGATGGACGCACGCGTGTGTTTTGTAGAGAGTATGAAAAAATACCTCCGCGGTCACAGGCCCAGTTGCATGTGGGTTGTGGCTGTGTTGTGTTGTGTTGTGATGGCGATTTGTTGTTGAGGTGGTTTGTCGCTGCTTGCTTTGGTTTGAAGTAAGTGTGTGTGTGTGTGTGTGTGTGTTGGATGGCTTGCGTTGCGTTTTCGTAGTGACGTGGAGGAGTTATGCGGTGTGTGTGTGTGTGTGTGTGCTCAGTGTGTGCACTAAGGCATGCGCACATTTGCATGTGCGTGTGTTGGTGTAGTAATGGTCTCTTTGTGTTGGATCGCTTGCGATGCGTTTTCGTAGTGACAGAGGAGTTATGCGGTGTGTGTGTGTGTGTATGCTCAGTGTGTGCACTAAGGCATGCGCGCATTTGCATGTGCGTGTGTTGGTGTAGTAATGTTCTTATGTTCTTTTGCCTACCCGTTCTCCATACACTTAGACCTGTCTCCATTACACAGGAGCGTGTATCGATGTTCCAAACTTCTGCATAAGCAGTTGTACTTTTTTGTCAACATGCCAGTCTAAGTAAATGGATAAACTCACTTCAGCTTTAGGGAAAGGTTTTGATTTGTGTAGCTATTTTAGTATCCAACCATAAAAGGCTGCCATACTTCATCTTCAAGGTGTTTAAAACTTTTTATCCTTCTGAAATATCTCCTCTTTGTTACTTTTTGTGTCGTATTGTGTGATCACTATTGAACAGGGATACATGTGCAGACCTGCCAGTGCCATCATTCTGTTTCATGTACATATGTATATTCCGAAGATCAGATATGCAGGTTAATTAAAGATCTGGTAAATCTTGTCAGCTTTGGTTGGGTTATGGAAACACAAACATACCCAGCATGCATGCCTGTACAAAAGAAATGCTGCTCTGAGGTGGAATATGTGTCGGCAGAAGACAGCGGACAGACCGTCTGCAGATTTTCAAGCGCAGGAAATGACCAGGCACTGCGCGTCCAGCCTGGTAAAGGAGAACAGAGAAGAGAGAGTAAGGATTGTCAGCCCCAAAGTCGGAATGTGGCTACCTACCTTCATGGTGGGCAAAACGGTCGCACACGCAAAATCTCACCGTTGGTGAATTTCGGAGTTCTAGCTGTGTAATTTGTATCATATCATTTGTATTGTGTTGTGTGTAATTTGTATCATATCATTTGTATTGTGTTGTGTGTAATTTGTATCACATCGTTTGGATTGTGTTGTGTGTAATTTGTATATCATTTGTGTTGTGTTGTGTGTAATTTGTATATCATTTGTGGTGTGTGTAATGTGTATCACATTGGATTTTGTTGTGTGTAATGTGTATCACATCATTTGGATTTTGTTGTGTGTAATGTGTATCACATTGGATTTTGTTGTGTGTAATGTGTATCACATCATTTGGATTTTGTTGTGTGTAATGTGTATCACATCGTTTGGATTGTGTTGTGTGTAATTTGTGTTGTGTGTAATGTGTATCACATCGTTTGGATTGTTTTGTGTGTAATTTGTATTGTGTGTAATGTGTATCACATCATTTGGATTGTGTTGTGTGGAATTTGTATCACACCATTTGGATTGTGTGTTATTTGTCTCTTATCATTTGGATTGTGTTGTATGTAATTTTTGTTGTATTGTGTGTGATTTGTATCATATCATTTGTATTGTGTTGCATGTAATTTGTGTTGTGTGTAATTTTTATCACATCATTTGTATTGTGCTGTATGTAATTTGTAGTATTACATTGTGTGTGATTTGTATCATATCATTTGTATTGTGTTGCATGTAATTTGTGTTGTGTGTAATTTTTATCACATCATTTGTATTGTGCTGTATGTAATTTGTAGTATTACATTGTGTGTGATTTGTATCATATCATTTGTATTGTGTTGCATGGCAGATTGTGTCTTTACAGGAAAAAAACCCAAACCTGTTCTATATTTCTAACTTCATTATTTTACAGAAAGAAATTCACACTACTAAAGTTACATACATATATATATATATATATATATATATATATATTGCTAGTTTTAAACCTTGCATACAGTACTCTGAATGAATAACACAAGCAAAAGGCATGAAGGAGAGAGAAGATAAGGACATTAACTGATTAAGCATTAATTCAAGCAAGACTTCAGAAAACAAACACTAACACACACACTCACACAGGCAGACCAAGGACACACTCGCACGCACACACACACATACACACACAGAGGCAGACAAAAGGACACACACACACACACAGGGGCAGACAAAGGCACACACACACACACACACACTCTCTCTCTCTCTCTCTCACTCTCTCTCTCTCACACACACGCACACAGAGCAGGACTCTAGACTACTTTGTAATTCTCACAAAAAATAGAAATTCTGCGTGGCAAATGAAAAACAGTATTTAATGTCAACTAACAACAGTACAACCTTCACACTCAGCAGTTAACAATAGTAGAGCTGTAAATACAATCTCAATAGTAGAGCTGTAAATACAATCTCGCTTTGGCATGTACATAATGTGTTTGCTCATAAAAGCCCCCACCCCTTCAAGAAATGCCCTTGTAAACACGTACAGATAGGGGGGCATGAACTTGCGTGAATGTCAACGCTCGCATAAGTCAAGACGGTTGAGGCGCTTATTGATTTATTGTCCATGCCAGATGGTGTTTGTCTGATTGTCTTTGTGTGCGTCTGTGCATGATGAATTAGAATAATCGGCAGTATCGTTGAATGTCAGTAATGGAGAAATATCGCTGTGAGTGTGCATTTCATTCTGCTGCTGTTCCAAATCCCCCTCCCCTCCAATCTTGAAATTCATTTGGGATTTAAAAAACAGTGTAGTATAAATGTAGTACATCTCTCGCGCTCTCTCTCTCTGGTTTTTTTCTCTAGTTTTCCTTCTCTGTGTCACCCCCCCCCCCCCCCCCCCCCCCCCCCTGTCTCTTTCTCTCTTTCTCTGCCTTCTTGGGTCCTGTGGCATGTTTACATGGCTACTTCCATGCTGCTCATCCCAGTCTCTTCACCCACACCCAAGCTTGTTCTGTTACTCCCATAGTCTACAGAAAGCTATCAGATACGGGCTGCCATGAGGCCACGAGCCAGGAAAAGCCCAGCGTTGCTGCTGGATCCTGTCAGTGGTGCCCAGAAGACTTGATTGACATTCTCCCTGAACTCCTTGAGGAGTCAGTCTTAGGGGTGCTGTACAAAAACTTTCAGATAATCTGTCCTGGGCAGAGAGATCCTGGCAGGGCCCATCCCTCTCCAGGTCACAGATTGCATGCTGGGTATGTTGGTGTCATCCACACCACTGGTTACAAATAACCTCTTAGTGTGTGTTTTTAGAAAGACTGGCAGGGGATTGGAATTGGAACTAGTTATAACTCCCAAGAAAAAATATTGCCTTACTTAGCCAACTTTGTGGTGATTCGAACTCATGCCCTCAGATGGCATTCAGATCAAATGTCTGATGTTCTAACCATCTGCCGAACAGTGGAACTGACTCCGTTTCCTCAAAAACCATTAAGATGAGACTCCGAACCAAGATCCTGTGTGTGAACATGTGTAAAACATGTTGAGCACTTGTTAAAACCCCATCCACCTTTCTTAAAAGAGAAGACCAGCTATGGCCAGTCGGAAAGGAAAAAAAACAACCCCAGAATACCCAGCATGCACCCTACAAAAAGATGGGCTCCTCCAGGTTCATCTTGCTCATGACACTTAGCTTGAAACAAAATTTAGCGAAGTACCTCAGCGACTCTTTGCAGAATGAAAGAAATAGCTGACTACTGAAAAAGTTACAGGATAACTTGATACTCAAGTCATTACATTTTTATCTTGTGTGTGTGTGTGTGCCTGCCTGCCTGCCTGCCTGGGTGCCTGTAAATCTGTTTTTTTTGTATGTGTGTGCATGCGCATGCGTGTGTGCTTGCGTGTGTGTCTGCCTCTACCTCTTTATCATCAAAATACAGAACTTCTTTGTTTTAAAAAAACAACCCCAACCCACCCATAAGTTACAGTAAAGAACCATCTCTCTCTCCCCCCCCCCCCCCCCCTCTCTCTCCCCCCACTCTCTCTCTCTACCTGTCTATTTGATCAAGTCAAGCAACACTAGGCTGTATGTACATACGGGGACGGGATAGCTCAGTGGTCGGAGCACTCGCCTTCCCCCAGCCAAGTTAAGCAGCATCGAGCGTGGTTACCACTTGGATGGGTGACCGTTTGCGTGCCTTGGCTTCAGTACAGTTCCCCCAGTTCCCCCAGCTGTAAATGGGTACCTGCCCTCTTTAGGGTCAGGGAAGGTAAAGCAGCGAGGGAGAGGAGATGGGCGCCGCCCTCAATATGCTGGCCCTAGAGAAGTGAGGTCTCTGACACCTCGCTCCCCTACGACCTTATAGGTTATGGGACTCCTTTACTTTACTTTACTTTTACATACATGTATGCATTCAAAGGACTGGTGTTGTGGCGGCGGTGGTGGTAAGAGCTGTGTTGTTGATGATGATGCTTGCCTCTCAGATTTTACGGACTCCATGTTGCTGGCCAAAATGCCGGAATCTCCGAGGCCTCGTAAGGAGAAGCCTGCACGATCGGCTAGCATGGACAGATTAAACAGTAGGGATTAGTTACCTCCCCTTCCTTTCCTCCCCCCCCCTTTTTTTTTGTTTGTCTTCCTGCCTTTTTTTGCGGAAATTTTTTTCTTCTCCCTGGGGATGTTGATTTTGTTTGTTTGTTGGTAAGCTTTGTTATCCTTTTTTAAAATTTTAATTACTTTTTTTTAAAGCTTTGTCTTATTTGAAGGGGTTTTTGTTTGTATTTATGTGCCCCTTTTTTGGGAGTGTTGGTTTTTATTTATTTATTTTTTATTACTGAGCTTGCGCTGAAAGGTTGCGTTGCACAAGTTTTTGCTTGCTTTTGGCATTTTTTTGTTATTGGTAGTGTTATTATCGGAAAAAACTCCGGGTTGTTTCAAGTTGAATTATGGTAATAATTGTTCTTGTTGTTGTTGTAATGGTTGGTGTTCATCTGTTCGTTTCTTTTTCTTGTGTATTTGTTATGATAAAATTGGTGTTTTCCTTCTCTTGTTTCTCATCTAAGTGAAGACAGTAGTTGGAATCAATATCTAGTTGGATGCGTATGCAACAATGTTACTGATAAAGGTGTAATTTTCCTTGCGTAGCATCGCTTTGCAAATGAAGATAGTAGTTGATAACATTTTTTTCTTTACATATATATACCAACAGTGTAAGCAGTGTGCTGTAAAGTCATGGAGGTAGAACTTTTCTTCGACTTCACTCTCACAGTTTTGTCTAGCACTGTTAGGGAAGTCTGGGGCCACAGCCCAGATATAAACATGATGGTCGATGAAGCTTAAAACAACATGAAATGAAAGACCGATGCCTGGAGATTTTATAGCCTCAGTTTTAGCCATACGTGTCCGTTAGATGACTGATCGTCTGTATTGGGTCTCACGGTGTAACAGTAGGGCTTTTAGCATGTTTCAGAGTCTCTGTGATATGTGTAGTTAACAATAACATGATGGTTGTCATTTTTGTTTTATCTTCTATCAAGAAGAAGGCTTATGGGCATAAAGTATAATATGGCCAGCTGCTAACAGTGTTCATTTTTTTTTTCTTTTTTAATGATTGCTCAAATGAAATGTAACTTATGGTCAGTTTATTTTGGTAAATGTCTGTACATGGAAAAATGTAGATAATCCAGTGGTTGTTTTATGGCTGTACTTGTCAAGAACATTTGGGCCATTTTTTCTGATTTTCAGATCTAATGCTATGCTTTCTCAAAGTATTATGGTTGACTTAGTTTGGAAAGCGCTTATATCGGAGCAGAATTGTAGTTGCTGTCTCAAGGAGAGATGAATAGGTGGGTAGTGGGGGACATGGGGATTTTGCAGTGTAGTGCAGGATCAAATTGTATACCCCTGCATCTCTAGATGTGCATTGTAAGTCCACAGGCTTGCTGTGTATACTGGCTGTAGTGTGTGTGTGTGTGTGTGTACTGCAAGTGTGTCAGTTAAGCAGGACCTCAGCTAAACTGTAAACTGTTGTTTGCTTACATTAAACAAAACATCAGCGAAACAAAAGACGGATTCCAAACTTTCCCTTTGATTAAAAGAAAACTTTTTTGGGGGGGTAAAGTCTGTTTTCCGTAAGGGTGAAGAAGATAGGGGATTGTAACTCCTTGTTAAACTTGCCAGGCCTTAAGTAAAGGGACGTGTGCAGAGAGTGGAAAAGTTGGGGAGTTTACCCAGGCAATTCACACACACACACACACACACACACACACACACACAGTCCTGAGCCAGTGAGGAGACTGGACACAGCTGGTGCTGCTGCTGCTGCTTGATTGAACCCTCTGAACACACAGTTTGCCCAACGCCCCATTTGTATACAACTCCTCCTTCTCCCCTTTTGAAAAGCTTCAACCTCTACCTCCTCCTTCTCCCTCTTTACCCCCATCCCCAAATCTACCATCCCTTTCCTCCCCCCTCCCCCCTCTCTCTCTTCTATCCACATATATTGAGCGCTTTGATTTGTTGCTTTACAAGATTCAGCGCTATATAAATTCCATACATTATTATTATTATTATTATTATATCCTCATCAACCTTATTACATTTTTTTTCCAATACATCCCTTCTACCATTTTTGATATATTTTTATTTTATTAATTTACTTTTCAACCTGAATGCATTGTTAAGGTGGATAACCTGTTCGCATTGTCAGAACATGCAGACACAGAGGCAGATGGGGAAGTAGAAGAAAGACTTAAGTTGAAAGAAAGAAAGAAAGAAAGACCAAAACAGTCTGTATTTGAGCAGGTAAAGGTACACATGCATGAGATAAGAAGAATCACACTGTAATGCAGTAAAGAAGAAATATGCTGATATGAGTAAAGAAAAATACCTAACACTGTATAGGAGAGAAATGGAGGGGGCGGGAGAGAGAGAGAGACACAGATAGACAGACAGACAGACAGACAAGAGTACTTTGAACAGCATTAATGTACACTGGCCTTTGGCCACAATGCAAGCAAAAAGGCAAGTGAAGGAAATGAAATGCAAACAAGTGATTGTCACAATTTCCATCTAAGCCAGCTCTCCTGGTTGCATCACACCAAGTACATCATCAAGACAGACAGACAGACGGACAGACAGACAGAGACACACAGAGAGGGCAATACACATGCGTTTCAGCGAGAATGACTGAGACAAAAAAAAATTGGGGGGGGGGGGTGGGGGTGAAGAAACAAACAAGCATGCAATACTGATACATTTCATCCTCTGCCAAACTCAGAATATTGATATTCTTGTTCGCGAATATGATTTTGAACTAGTTTCAGAGAAAGAAGTTTGCCATCACTACTACCCCTGAATATTTCAGCCGCTTTCAAGGATTTTGTTGTCTTCCGCATGAAAATTGATCTGTTGGACTTTGTGGCATGCAGATGAGCTGAGAGTTTTGAATAGCCCTTCAAGCCTGTGAACAGACAGACAGACAGACAGACAGCCTGTCACAACATGAATATTTATGGTTGATGGGAACAGGAAGGATATTGCTGGGGTTATGCCCCTGGATGAAAAAGTGTTATTGCAAGATTTTCGGGGTAGGGTGGGGGGGTGTCACGCAATTCTAAAAGTAAAAGCAATTTTGTTGCTGTTTTTTGGTGTGTATGGCTTTGCGTGTGTGTGTATGTGTGCATGCGTGCGTGCATGTTTAGACATGAGGGTAGTGGCGGGTAGAAAAGGAAGGGGAGTGAGTATTGACTGTGTGTATGAGTGCACATGTATACTTGTGAAATGTGTATGTGCGCGCACACACACACATGGGGGAACGCAGGTGTTTGTGTGCGTATGTAAATTATCGGCCTTAACTTTTCATGGAGAGAAAACATGTTGCAAGGTTGACAATATATATAGTAGCTTCAGAAAACGGTGGTCTTACATTTTTAGAAAAATATAGACAGATACACCTTTGTGGTTTGAATATAAAAAATGAAGAGTGGTTTACAGTAGTGTAGAGGTATGGGATAGTGCAGCCTGTTTGTGTGTGTGGACGTCGTCGTTATGTAGATGTGGAAGTGGGTATACTTGTACTTGATGGTAAACATACTGTGTCTGTCCACTGCTCAGCCTTTTGGGGAAAAAAAAAATCCTTTTCATTTCTTGTTTTGTTTTTTGGTATTCCTTTCTTTGTTTTTCACCGTTATTATCATTCTTATTATTCCTTTCTTTGGGGTGTATTTTTTGTGTCATATATTTCTTGGTTACTTTCTGCCATGCTTAGTCATTCATTTAAATACATTTCGTCTTAAAAAATAAATCTCCCTGAGCATTTGGAGCTCTTGAAAAAAACTATAAAAAAAAATTAACAGTTGAAGTCAAAAAAGAAGTATTAAGCATCATCATACTATAAAAATGATAAATGTAAAATAGTAAGTTGTGGAAAAGTTTGAAAGTTAAAAAAATGAAGGTTAGCATTGACCTAAAATTTGATAATCGGTGTTGCCATTCTAAAACTGAAGCAATTCATCGACAGTATTCTGTTAAACACTTTCTTTGCTCAAATTATTTTAAAATAAACTTTGTGAGATTTAATCTTCAGAAAGCAGTCTGCAGTCTGAAATGGCCTGATCTTGGAATAGTTTATAAGTTGGCTTGTGGTTAAGTTTTGGGAGGATTTTTCTCTATCGTTTTGTATATAATGGGTCTTACCTGTTCTGTCAGTTATAAATTATGGCCACAGTTGCTTTTATGTCTTCTTTAGTTCTCCTTCTATCTTCTTTTATTGCAGCAATTTATCGCCACCTTTTATGTGTGTGTGAGAAGAATTGTGTGTGGGGTGTACATGTGTGTGTATAAGAGAGAGAGAGAGAGAGTGAGAGAGAAAGAGAGAAGGGCTGGGGAAGGAGAGAAAGAGAGAGGACAGGGAGAGAGAGAATGTAAGCGCTTGTGCTTATATGTGTATGAGGTGCGTGTGTGTTTGCACACGTGTGCTTGCATACATGCACGTACGTGTGCATGCACATGCATACGCCACTACACTGCACTCATTCTGTGTTGATATTGACGTAAGGAAAAAGTCTGTTCAGGTAAAGAGCAGCCAACATGTATTATAATGCGCCATGTAATGCACACACTGTGTTTTCTCTCTGCTGGAAAGGAAAGGAAAAGAAGCTCTTGTTTATTGTAGCAGAAACTGATGCTAGTCGCTGAGGTTACAGACTGCTATTTTTAACACAACGCTCTCGAGAAACACTCCACTATGTAGACTCAGACACCCCCCCCCCCCCCCCCCCCCCCAATCAAGAAAACAAAACCATAAAAAAAGAAAGAAAAGAAAAGAAAACAAACCTAACTCCACCCCCCCCTCTCCTCCACCAAATTCAACCCCACCCACCCCCCTTAAAAGCACCACCAACAAAAACTTAACCAACCTACCAATCTGAAAAACAAAACAGAAACCGAAAAAAGCTGGAAAGGTGGCTTCTGGGGGGAAAAAAAGAAGAAAAAAAGGAACTATTTTTACCAAGCGCACACACACACGCATATATATGCATGCGCAAACACACTTCCATACATTTAATCCAACTGCCCTGATATAGCGATAATGGTAGACCTATAGCAAGACAGACAGGAATAGAAGGCTAGAGGAAAGACAAGACGTTGGGATAAATCGGATCTGTTGTGATGGAGGGTAGAGAGTACACAACATCTGGCGACCAATCGACCAACCGCTGAATAATCAATACCCGCCATTGTTTAACCTGATCACACCTACCTTTTTTTTCAATAGCCTCTTGATGCCCGCAGTAATTGAACACACATGCAGTATTTTTATATTAATGCATCATTTCATACGTGATAAAATGGGAGGGGAAAAAAGATTTGGGGGTGGGGGGGGGGAATAATGAGGGGAGATGGATGAAAGCGAGAGAGAGGAGGAGGAGGATGGGGAGAGGAGGAGGAGGATGGGGAGAGAGAGGAGGAGGAGGGGGGAGAGAGAGAGAGGAAAGAGAGAGATATTCTTTTCTTTATTTTTATTTCAAGGATAATGGAATCAAGCATGCATGTGCTTTTTTTCATCCAGTCCCTGTGTGTATGCAGTTTTGTAAATTTTGTCATCTGTTCCCGAGAGACACACACACAATTTTATTGCTATTTAGCAATCAAGCCATATAGCGCTGCGGCGCGGTAACAACGATATCGAACGCGACGCGATTACAATGACATGGAAACCATGGCAGTGGTGGTATGTACATCAAGATTCGATACATTATTGTCTGTGTCTCAAGTGTCTCAATTTTCAAACCAGCCTTTCCTTTTCCAGTCTACAGCCAGCGAAGTCAGCCCATGTAAGACTGGATCAGGTCCCGAAGATGATGTAACTCCTGCTCAGCACTCGCCACCACTGTCTCTGTGTGTTGTGTGTTAGTACACTGTTTCCCTTTACGAAGTCTGGCAAGCCTGACACGTTCTTCTGGCAACATGTTTTTCTCTTCTTGCTTGATGTACCAGAACACACACTTAGATTCCTCGCCAGGATCTCCATTCCAAGAGTATTCCAGGATGATGTCATCTGATTCACACATCACATGTTTTGATCAACCGAACTATGTACCACCACCTTTCGAAACCGTGTGTTTCTCTTGCTGTCCCTTAATCGACGCTGTACACGTTTGTCAGTTAGAGTAGACACATACTGTTTCACAATACCAGCATCAGTATCAGAGTCATCCACTGTGCAGCCAACTGTCAGCTCTTCCTGCACATCAGGCACCTCAGAAGACACACAGATCTTGCTGTCTGTTGCTGGATCACACAGTAGATCAAGTGAATCTGGTGTGGCTGAGGCATTCAATTCACTGCTGACACATAGTTCTGTGTACACAACTGGTTTTTTTGCTTCTGTTTCCACATCGAGCAGGGAGTCAATGTTACACAAGACCGGTCTTCCAAGACACTGTTATTGTCACATTGGCGACTTGCCTGTGCTTTCTTGGTGTTGTCTACTTCTTTGAACATCGCGACGTCTTTGACAAGGGGTTTCTTGCGATAGTACTGAACACGGGTAGTTACGGTTCATGCACCGGTTCCGCCATTTCTGTTGACACTGGCTTGTCAGCTGGCTTCATTCGCAAGACGAACACAACACTGCCGCTCTCCCCGGACTTTCCAAACTCGATACGACGTTGTCGGATCAGCAGGGCGTTTTAAAGTTGTATTACAGTAGCTGGAAGGCCAGTAACTGACATTTTGAAGCTAAAATGCAAAAATTTGCAGCAGCTTTACTAACAGCACCCGTTCAGTTCTCGTCCCGTCACGTCGTCCCTGTTCCCGAGAGAGAGAGAGAGAGAGAGAGAGAGAGAGAGAGAGAGATTGATTATGGTGTTGGTCTATTTTTCAAGGTAAAAACAGGGATAGAGAATCAAAGGATTCTTAAGCAGACAGTGATGATGGGAGCTAGAGACTCCAGAACACGACATCTGTTGCTGATCGCGTCGACCATTCGCTGAACGATCGATACCCGGCATTGTTTAACCAGATTGTATACCCCTCCTCCTCCCTCCCCCACCACAATAGCTTTCTTTTGCTTACAATGACTGGGCATAGAATAAGCAGTTATTATTTATTTTATATGACTGTCAACAAAGGGATAAAAAGAGAGAATCTCAAACTTGAGTGATTTATTCACAATAAGGCCATTGGCCCATACATGAAGGGGGGTTGCCAAACTACTTAGTATTTTAGTGGGAAAAGAACGAAAAGAAAAAAACCCTACAGCAGTAACAAAAAGTTAAGTACTATATATTTTTTTTTAAATTACAAAAATATAATGTGAGAGAGAGAGAGGGGGGGGGGGGGGGTTATAAGAATGCAAATTTTTACAATTTAGATTAAGATATATTTAACAAACAGAAAAGCATTAAACCAAGGCAAAGAAGAAAATCCATTTGTCATTCTGTATTGAGATTTCATCAATCATCTAAAGTCGTGATTTACATAACTGGCCACATTGCGCAACATTTTCTCAATAGACCATGATGTAAGGAGATTGAACCTGAATGGACGTGGATTACAGCAGGATTTGGGAGGGATTAGTTTTGCTCTCGGGTCATTCATAAGAAGCTGGGCAGAAAAGCAGGAAATGAATTTCACTTCTGTTAGAGGCGTGACATAATCTGCGTACTGTTTGTTTCATGGGAACTACTTTTGGTGTTAAAACAGTGACAAGCAGTATTTGACTCGCCAAGTTTAGCTGACAAAAGGAGAAAGCCTTACCTAATTTTTTTGGGTTTTATACAACCTGGGGGGAAGAGGGAGGGAGGGGAGGGGGAGGGAGTGTTGCTTGAATTCATCTGATCACATGAGGGTTTGTTATAAATCATACTTGTGGAAAAGGTAGAACTCCCCCCTCCCACCAACTCATGCCTATTGGAACAGATAAAATGCAACAATCCCTAATTTAACAAGGTAAAATTGGAAGAGGAGAAAACAGAAACTGGATTTGTGTTATTGTCAAATGTTGCAAGTACACCCCTTCCAGTTTTTTTCATCCACGTTCTTTTTCCTATTTATTTACTTTTCTAAAACATGTGAATAATGACTACTGTCTGATTATGTTTTTAGCTCTATAGTAAGTTTCCTTACCCCCTCGACCCATCCCAGCCCCGATGGTTTTAAAGTTTGGCTTCAAGCCAAAATAACAATGATAATATAATAATTACAAGAAGAACACACACACACACAAACATATGCCATACACATGTGTGTGCGTGCAGTCTCACACACACGCACACTCCTCACTCACTCCACTCACACATGCAGTCACCACACACACAAAAGCAAACGCACACACACACCCAACCACACAACACACTCACTCATAAAATAAAACACACACACACACATGCTTATTCCATTATCCTCAAAATAAAGAATAATTTTTTTTTTAATAGCACACACCCACACACACCTAGTCACACAAACACACAAACACTTTCACTTATTTTTCCAAACAGAAAGACTGTTGATATATTTGCTGATTCTGCTAAATGCAAATAAGCTGAGGGGGAGCAGTGAAAAGCGATCCCCCTTCAGTTCTGTGATCATAATTCTCTCTGGTACGCCAGCTGTGTTTGACAACTGAAGAGAATTTTATTTAGACGGTAACCGAGACTAGTGTTGTCTGTTCAGTCGTTATTATCAATGTTTGCCTGGTTTTTCGCTACTTCTTTGCTCTTTCTTTTAGAAGAGTTTGTGTGTGCGTGTGTGTGTGTGTGTGCATGGGTGAGTGAGTGTGTGTGTGTGTGGAGGGGTTTGCTGGTTTATCTAAGTCGTTTTAAATAGGATTTTGATGATTTTAGACCCAAAAATAAATTGATATAAAAATAATGAACTGTTTTTTTGTTAATACTCTGGCTGTGAAGAGGAGACTGAAATAGTGTGGTGTCTTTTTTGTTAGGCATTTTTGGGGGGTTTGTACTCTACCCCCCCCTCAAAGTTTTCCTTTCAATTTCATGTTTTAGGGGCTTTTGTTTTATTTGGGACCTTTTTCCTCTTTTTTTTTGTTGATCCTTAGTTTTTATTAGTTATAAAGAAAAGGGAAGTTTTTTTTTATTTTGGGAAACTTGGTGATGGTTTAAAAGTTGTAGAAGACTTTTATTCAGATGAAAGAACTTTTTTGATGTGTGTGTGTGTGTATGCACATGCGCGTGTGTACGTACATGCGTGTGTGTGGTTGTGTGTGTGCGTGCATATGTGCTGGGTGTGTGCGTGCGTGTGTGCGCGCATGTGCGCATGTGTGTGTGTGTTTACAGTCTGTGATTTTATATGTTTTTATATGTATTGATTATGACTCCCAGCCTTGATATATATATATATATATTTATATATACGACCTTCTGTGGTTGACCGGGGCTCAAGCCTTGATATGTGATTGTGGTGATATCAGCCACACACACACACACACACACACACACACACACACACACACCACACTGCTATTTTCTCTGCATCTATTCCCCCCTGTTTTTCTTCCTTCCACTCATTTCTCTGTGTGCTGCTATTTATATATCTTTGTCTAACGAAAAAAATAAATCCCTATGATAAGTCCCCACACGCCTACACATACACCTCCCCACCTACACACCCCCCCCCCTCCCCCACAGAGTACAATAGCAATACTTTGTTATGTCAATAAACAGAGAAATTCATTCTCTCTCTCTCTCTCTCTCTCTCTCTCTCTCTCTCTCTCTCTCTCTCTCTCTCATACACACACACAGATTCTACCATCTCCCTTCCCATCTCTGCTAAAAAATGAATTTTTTTTTTTATCCAAACCAAACAAATATAGTCAAAAACATCTGCCACACAAACCCCCTTTCGCACAAAATGTATCGCTTTTCCAATTATTCCACTGCCAGGTGGCAACTCTATCTTCTACTGTGAATTTTCACACATACACGCAGTGTATTGCTTATTCAGGAATATTGCTAGAACATTTCGCACATGTAAAAACATACAAATTGTTGCCCAGCCCTGATGCTGTTTTGAAAGTAACCAGATGACTTGTTTGTTTTTGCTGCCGTTATCTTTTGTGATACACACATGTACTTGTCCTGCTGTTCCCCCATGGCTTATTTCAATCTCATGGCCTAGGCTTGAAATGTCCTAGTACCAATAATGTCCTGGCCTAGGCTTGAAATGTCCTAGTACCAATAATGCCTTTGCCTAGGCTTGAAATGCCCCTAGTACCAATAATGCCTTTGCCTAGGCTTGAAATGTCCTACCAATAATGCCTTTGTCTAGGCTTGAAATGTCCTAGTACCAATAATGTCCTGGCTTAGGCTTGAAATGTCCTAGTACCAATAATGTCCTGATCTAGGCTTGAAATGTCCTAGTACCAATAATGTCCTGATCTAGGCTTGAAATGTCCTAGTACCAATAGTCCTGATCTAGGCTTGAAATGTCCTAGTACCAATAATGTCCTGATCTAGGCTTGAAATGTCCTAGTACCAATAATGTCCTGATCTAGGCTTGAAATGTCCTAGTACCAATAATGTCCTGATCTAGGCTTGAAATGTCCTAGTACCAATAATGTCCTGGCCTAGGCTTGAAATGTCCTAGTACCAATAATGTCCTGATCTAGGCTTGAAATGTCCTAGTACCAATAATGTCCTGATCTAGGCTTGAAATGTCCTAGTACCAATAATGTCCTGATCTAGGCTTGAAATGTCCTAGTACCAATAATGTCCTGGCCTAGGCTTGAAATGTCCTAGTACCAATAATGTCCTAGGCTTGAAATGTCCTACCAGTAATGTCCTGGCCTAGGCTTGAAATGTCCTAGTACCAATAATGCCTTTGCCTAGGCTTGAAATGTCCTAGTACCAATAATGCCTTTGCATAGGCTTGAAATGTCCTACCAGTAATGTCCTGGCCTAGGCTTGAAATGTCCTAGTACCAACAATGTCCTGGCCTATGCTTGAAATGTCCTAGTACCAATAATGTCCTGTCCTAGGCTTGAAATGTCCTAGTACTAGTAATTTCCTGGCCTAGGCTTGAAATGTCCTAATACCAATAATGTCCTGTCCTAGGCTTGAAATGTCCTAGTACCAATAATGCCTTTACCTAGGCTTGAAATGTCCTAGTACCAATAATGTCCTGGCCTAGGCTTGAAATGTCCTACCAGTAAGTTCCTGGCCTAGGCTTGAAATGTCCTAGTACCAGTAATGTCCTGACCTAGGCTTGAAATGTCCTAGTACCAATAATGTCCTTGCCTAGGCTTGAAATGTCCTACCAGTAAGTTCCTGGCCTAGGCTTGAAATGTCCTACCAGTAAGTTCCTGGCCTAGGCTTGAAATGTCCTAGTACCAGTAATGTCCTGATCTAGGCTTGAAATGTCCTAGTACCAATAATGTCCTGATCTAGGCTTGAAATGTCCTAGTACCAGTAATGTCCTGACCTAGGCTTGAAATGTCCTAGTACCAACAATGTCCTGGCCTATGCTTGAAATGTCCTAGTACCAATAATGTCCTGTCCTAGGCTTGAAATGTCCTAGTACTAGTAATGTCCTGGCCTAGGCTTGAAATGTCCTAATACCAATAATGTCCTGTCCTAGGCTTGAAATGTCCTAGTACCAATAATGCCTTTACCTAGGCTTGAAATGTCCTAGTACCAATAATGTCCTGGCCTAGGCTTGAAATGTCCTACCAGTAAGTTCCTGGCCTAGGCTTGAAATGTCCTAGTACCAGTAATGTCCTGATCTAGGCTTGAAATGTCCTAGTACCAATAATGTCCTGATCTAGGCTTGAAATGTCCTAGTACCAGTAATGTCCTGACCTAGGCTTGAAATGTCCTAGTACCAATAATGTCCTGATCTAGGCTTGAAATGTCCTAGTACCAATAATGTCCTGTCCTAAGCTTGAAATGTCCTAGTACCAAGAATGTCCTGGCCTAGGCTTGAAATGTCCTACCCTCGGGGTGTGAGAAGTTCAAGAACTTTTAAATGTTAGGCTTCTTTAAGGCCACCTTCCAGAAGGACCCTGCATTGCTGCTGGGTTACTTTCGGTGGGGTTCTGTTGCTGGCTGTTGTAATCTAACTTATGTAGTAACCAGAAGAATATAATTATATATGCATTATTAAAGAATATGATATGACATGTATTATTGAATATTTTAAATCGGTTTCTTGCTGACTTGGCAATCTCTGTGTGTGTCACTGTATGATTTTCTAAAGATTTGCATGAAATGTTTTAAAGTTGCAACTGAAGCTTAATTTGTATTTGTGATTCTCACTTTCTCTCCATGTGATAGAATTTCCTAAAAGATTTGAATGAAATGTTGTGATGGAATTTTCTAAAGATTTGAATGACATAGTTTAAAGTTGCTGAACTGAAGATTAATTTGTGTTTGTGATTCTCACTTTCTCTCCATGACTGTCATGGAAGCACAATATTGTCTCTTATTACAGTTGTGTTATAGAATTGCAACAGCTGATATATGAATCGGAAAAAAGGAAAACAAACAATTTTTACATAAAAACAAAAATTTGAAAGAAATGGAAAGAGAACCAGTCAGAAAACAGACACTGCATGTTTTATTTTCGGTGTGCGTGGGTGGTGAGGGAGTGAGCGAGGAAGAGAAACAGAGAGGATTTTTTGTAAAAGGAAAAGAGACAAAAAAAAGGTGGCTTTGCACTTACTGTGACACACTCTCCCTAGAAAGAGCAGCCCCCAAATCTCTCACAGAAAAACCTACTGTGACTGAAAAGGGCAGACAAACACAACACAACACGACACAGTAATGTTTTTGACAGTCATGTGGCTTTGATTTGTTGCTTTACAAGATTCAGCACTATTCCATACATTTTTTTTATTATTATTATTATTATTATTATTATTATTATTATCATCAGCGTAAACTGTTTTCAAAGGAGGGGGCGGGGGCAAAATGCTCAACACTCTGTGTGTGTGTGTGTGTGTGTGTGTTGTGCGCGCGGTGCTGCTGTTGGCAGGCTTGTTCATGAAGCACAGCGAAAGCACGTCGGCGCTGACCGCCCCTGGCTCTGTGGCGGGAGACCTGGCCTCGGGCCGCGCCTTCGACAGCGGATGCAAATGTATGCAGAGTTCAGAGGCCGTCCTCAACAATTTGACTGGGCGGCAGACCCCTTGCCAGTGCAACGTGAGTGTGTGAGGAAGGGGGGGAGGATGTGGTGGTGGTGTGTTTAGGGGGGGAGGGGAAGAGATGTGGTGGTGGTGTGTGTGTGTATTGGGGGTGGGGCATAGAATATGTGTATGTGTGAGAGGTAAAGAGAGTTTGGGGAGAGGGAATGTGTATGTTTATTTTGTATTCTTTTATTTCGAGGATAGTGTGTGTGTGTTATACACTGTATGTACTACTACTGTATGACATGACCAACAATAAATATGTGGCAAGTGTTAATATATGTTTTTTCAATAAATATCTATGATCTCTTGTTTTCTTTTTATATATATATTTTTTATTTGTGTCTTTGTTTAGATGGAAGATCGCCAAAGCATTTCATGTTGTAATTGCAGCTTGAAAAATATATGGGGATGGATGCAAAAATATTTCAGAGGAGACCCCAGATAATGGTAGAAGACCCCCACAGAAACTTTTGAAGATTTCTCTAATAAAAAAAATCTTGGGCTTTTTGTTGTTGTTGTTTGGTTTGGTTTGTTTTTGTTATTCTTGTTTTTTGTTTGTTTTTTGTGGGGGTGCTTTAAATCTCTTGGAAAGACTGACTATGCATGTATCTGGACAAGCAGGTGTGAGAGAGAGAGTGGATTGAAATTTGCCCACGAGAACAGCAGTGTGTAAGCTGCATTGTGTGAACAGTGGGTAATAAAGCAGTGAAAGCTTAAAACAGATCTAACAGCTGCTGTGATAGTACATGTATGTAATTGTAGTTTTCCCACAGATCTGAGGTATGGTTGATTTGAATCTGAAGAAAGCTTGAAATGTAGATCTAACAGCTGCTGTGATACATACATGTATGTCATTGTATTTTCCCCCACAAATCTAAGCTATGGTTGATTTGAATCTGAAGAAAGCTTGAAATGTAGATCTAACAGCTGCTGTGATACATACATGTATGTCATTGTATTTTCCCCCACAAATCTAAGCTATGGTTAATTTGAATCTGATGGAAGCTTGAAACGTAGATCTAACAAGTGCTGTGATACATGTACATAACTATTGTTTTCCTAGTTTTCCTACAGGTCTGAGGTTGCTTTGAATGGGAGGAAGCTAATACCACTAGATGTGTGTGAACAGACTTGAACCATACACTGTGAGGAAAGCTTGGTACATGTAATGCAAGGTCAAATGTGTATGTACTACTACTACCCTGTGATTACAGGCGCCCCGCCTACAGCCTGAAGTGGAGTTTGTTCAGGCCCTGATGAACATTGGCAAGAAGCTGCAGCATCTGCCCACCAAGGAACTCAGGAGTGAGTGGTGTTGTTGTTGTGGTGGTCATCGTTTGGCTTATTAAAGACACTGAGAACAAAGATAGTGAATGTAGTCTTGCAGATTGTATAGCCTGTTTCTTGCAGCAGCAGCAACACCAACATGAAAGTAAGACTCATGTGTATAGAGAATTTGAAAGATGGTCTTGAAGAAACTTTAAGGTCATATAAGGAAGCTGAAAGATTGACTCAGAGAAAAACTGTTGACCATACAAAGAATGTGAAAGATTGACTCAGAGAAAAACTGTGACCATACAAAGAATGTGAAAGATTGACTAAAGGTAACTCTAAAATCACTTTAAAAAAATCATTCTGAAAAATTGATGCAAAGAAACTGTAAAAACACAAAAGGAATCTGAAAGATTGACTCAACTGTAAGATCATACAAAGGGTCTGAAAGATTGACTCAAGACTGTAAGATCATACAAAGGGTCTGAAAGATTGACTCAAGACTGTAAGATCATACAAAGGGTCTGAAATATTGACTCAAGACTGTAAGATCATACAAAGGGTCTGAAAGATTGACTCAAGACTGTAAGATCATACAAAGGGTCTGAAAGATTGACTCAAGACTGTAAGATCATACAAAGGGTCTGAAAGATTGACTCAAGACTGTAACTTGTGTAAGATCATACAAAGGGTCTGAAAGATTGACTCAAGGCTGTAAGATCATACAAAGGGTCTGCAAGATTGACTCAAGACTGTAAGATCATACAAAGGGTCTGAAAGATTGACTCAAGACTGTAAGATCATACAAAGGGTCTGAAAGATTGACTCAAGACTGTAAGATCATACAAAGGGTCTGAAAGATTGACTCAAGACTGTAAGATCATACAAAGGGTCTGAAAGATTGACTCAAGACTGTAAGATCATACAAAGGGTCTGAAAGATTGACTCAAGACTGTAAGATCATACAAAGGGTCTGGAAGATTGACTCAACTGTAAGATCATACAAAGGGTCTGAAAGATTGACTCAACTGTAAGATCATACAAAGAGTCTGAAAGATTGACTCGGTGAAACTGTAAGATCATACAAAGAGTCTGAAAGATTGATTCAGTGAAACTGTAAGATCATACAAAGGATCTGAAAGATTGACTCAGTGAAACGGTAAGAATGGAATATGAACGAAACGTAAAGGAAAAAAAGTTGAAGATTTAAATCTTTTGTAGACAAAAAAAACCACTGTAAAGAAACCAAGCTAAAAGAAATTATGAGGGAAGAAGAAAAACGAGTCAAAACTTCTGAAATACTCTGATCGGTGAATTTTTCATCTTTTTTTTCTTCGCAGCTTCTCGGCTGATCGCAGAGCTGGCCATGCTGAACCTCAATCTGCCGGCCCGGGTGTGGTTACCTGTGGCGGAGAACAGCAATCACCACGTGGTTCGAATCCCGCACACCCAGGCTGTTGTCCTCAACTCCAAGGAAAAGGTACTGCGTCATTGTATGCAATTTTTATAGCCCCACACTCTCTTCTGCAGTGGTGGTCTTTAAAATGTGTTCTTTTTGGTTTGTGAAGATTTTGTATGAATAGCCTAGTGGTTAGAGTGTCCTTCTCATGGTCTGATGGTGAGTGAGGGTGGAGGTTCAAATCTCCACTTGAGGTGTCCGTTATTTTCTTGAACTAATGGGTACTTATCCCCCTGATAGTTCTTAGGACGAGAGTATTTTTCCTTCATCCAATGCTCAGACAGCAACTCCTGTTGTCTGTTATGTGAGAATGCACTGTGCTGCCGTGAAGCGCCTGACAAGTCAGGCCCAGCGCATCTGACTTTGGCGTGGGGAGAGAATTGTTGTCTTTCTGAAAAAAGGCAGGAGAATGGCCCAAGAAGGCAGAACAAAAAAAACAGACAAGAAGGAGGTGACATGAAGAAAAAGAACATGGTGGAAACAAAGAGAGGGGATAGAAAAGAGGGAATTCTTAGCACAGAATTTCCAGGTGTGGATACCATTTATACTGACGGGCCCCTGGCATCCCCATTTAACGCTTTGATTTGTTTTTACAAGATGTAGTGCTGTATAAATTCCATATGTTATAATTAATACTACTATTATTATTATTATTGCCACAGGGGGAGGAGAAGAGTATAAAACCAGTGTGCAAATGCATGTAGAACATCTTGTGTACAGGTTAATACCCCATCCAGTTGATTAAGACCTGGCATAATGCTGATAATATTTTTAAAAAAAAATAGATACAATGTAATGATTCGTCCAGTCACTCGGTAGATAACGAAATAGATAAATGAATGGAAAGATAAAAAATTAAGTATTTCTACAGACCCCTGTTCCTACATACAGACCCCTAACATGATGTATGCGACAATCCAACACGGCGAAAAATTCTGTTAGTGCCTCTTTCTCTGTCCAGCAAAAATGTTGATAATTCAATAATAAATCAATATTGAAGCATAGTGCGTATGAATTCCTGGAAGATAATACCACATTGAAGCAGAGTGTGTACGAATTCAGGAAAGATGATGATTTTTAAAAGAAAGGAGAAAAAAAAAAGTAAATAAATATCTTGCTCTTTCTGCAGGTCCTCCTATACATGATGTATGTGAAGATGGTACATTGCAAGAATCCTCTCACCTAGCAAAACTGTTGAGATTGGTCATAGATGATAAATAAATAAACAAACACACTAATACATACTTTGGAAACACCTAAAGGGCCCCTACATGATGAAGGGGAAGATGGTACAACTCACCTGCTCTCTTTTGTAGCAAAAATGTCGATATAAAGTCGCAGATAATAACTAAACATACTAATACATACTGTGGAAATCCATGCAGACCCCCTACATGATGAAGGTGAAGATGGTACATCTCACCTGCTCTCTTTTGTAGCAAACATGTCGATATAAAGTCACAGATAATAACTAAACATACTAATACATACTGTGGAAATTCATGCAGACCCCCTACATGATGTATGTGAAGATGGTACATCTCACCTGCTCTCTTTTGTAGCAGAAATGTCGATATTATGTCACAGATAATAACTAAACATACTAATAAAATACATACTGTGGAAACACCTACAGACCCCCTACATGATGTATGTGAAGATGGTACATCTCACCTGCTCTCTTTTGTAGCAGAAATGTCGATATTATGTCACAGATAATAACATACTAATACATACTGTGGAAATTCCTGCAGACCCCCTACATGATGTATGTGAAGATGGTACATCTCACCTGCTCTCTTTTGTAGCAGAAATGTCGATATTATGTCACAGATAATAACATACTAATACATACTGTGGACATTCATGCAGACCCCATACATGATGTACGTGAAGATGGTACATCTCACCTGCTCTCTTTTGTAGCAAAAATGTCGATATAAAGTCACAGATAATAACTAAAAACACTAATACATACTGTAGAAATTCATGCAGACCCCCTACATGATGTCCGTGAAGATGGTACATCTCACCTGCTCTCTTTTGTAGCAAAAATGTCGATATTATGTCACAGATAATAACTAAACATACTAATAAAATACATACTGTGGAAACACCTACAGACCCCCTACATGATGAAGGTGAAGATGGTACAACTCACCTGCTCTCTTTTGTAGCAAAAATGTCGATATAAAGTCACAGATAATAACTAAACACACTAGTACATTCTGTGGAAATTCCTACAGACCCCCTACATGATGTATGTGAAAATGGTAACGTCACCTGCTCTCTTTTGTAGCAAACATGTCGATATAAAGTCGCAGATAATAGCTAAACATACTAATACATACTGTGGAAACACCTGCAGGCCCCCAACATGATGTACGTGAAAATGGTAACGTCACCTGCTCTCTTTCTAGCAAAAATGTTCATAACGTCGTAGACAGTAAATAAATATAGATATTTTGGGAACGCCTGCAGGCCCCCTACATGATGTACGTGGAGATCCTGCACTGCGAGAACCCCCTCACCTCCTCCCTCCCCAGCAAAATGCTGGACAACACGCTGCGCTTCACGCGGTCGGAGGAAGACCTGACGCACTTCAACCACCGCGCCACCGCCACCTCCACCTCCTCCCCACGCACCGAGTTCAGCGTCTACGGAGGCACGGACTTTGACGACGCTGACTGCTGGTCGCAGGAGGACGACGAGATTATGTCGGTGAGTCTTCTTCCTCTTCTTCCTCTTCTTTTTCTTCCTCTTCTTCTCTCGTTCACTGTGACGAGATTATGTCGGTGAGTCGTCCTCTTCTTCTTCTCTCGTTCACTGTGATGATATTATGTTGGTGAGTCTTCTTCTTCCTCTCTCGTCGCTGTGACGAGATTATGTTGGTGAGTCGTCTTCCTCTTCTTCTTCTCTTGTTCACTGTGACGAGATAATGTCGGTGAGTCTTCGTCCTCTTCCTCTTCTCTTGTTCACTGTGATGAGATTATGTCGGTGAGTCTTCTTCCTCTTCCTCTTCTTCTTCTTCTCTCGTTCACTGTGACGAGATTATGCCGGTGAGTCTTCCTCCTCTTCCTCTTCTTCTTCTTTTTCTCTCGTTCACTGTGACGAGATTATGCCGGTGAGTCTTCCTCCTCTTCCTCTTCTTCTTCTTTTTCTCTCGTTCGCTGTGACGAGATTATGTCGGTGAGTCGTCATCCTCTTCTTCTCTCGTTCACTGTGATGAGATTATGTCGGTGAGTCTTCTTCTTCTTCTTCTTCTCTCGTTCGCTGTGACAAGATTATGTTGGTGAGTCGTCCTCTTCTTCTTCTTCTCTCGTTCGCTGTAACGAGATTATGTCGGTGAGTCTTCGTCCTCTTCTTCCTCTTCTCTCGTTCTCTGTGATGAGATTATGTCGGTGAGTCTTCCTCTTCTCTCGTTCACTGTGACGAGATTATGTCGGTGAGTCTTCTTCCTCTTCTTCTCTCGTTCGCTGTGACGAGATTATGTCGGTGAGTTGTCTTCCTCTTCCTCTTCTCTCGTTCGCTGTGACGAGATTATGTCGGTGAGTCGTCTTCCTCTTCTTCCTCATCTTCTTCTCTCGTTCACTGTGACGAGATTATGTCGGTGAGTCTTCCTCCTCTTCCTCTTCTCTCGTTCACTGTGACGAGATTATGTCAATGAGTCTTCCTCTTCTTCTTCTTCCTCTTCTCTCGTTCACTGTGACGAGATTATGTCGGTGAGTCTTCCTCTTCTCTTGTTCACTGTGACGAGATTATGTCGGTGAGTCTTCTTCGTCCTCTTCCTCTTCTTCTCTCGTTCACTGTGACGAGATTATGTCGGTGAGTCTTCTTCCTCTTCTTCTTCTCTCGTTCACTGTGACGAGATTATGTTGGTGAGTCGTCTTCCTCTTCTTCTTCTCTTGTTCACTGTGACAAGATTATGTCGGTGAGTCTTCTTCCTCTTCTTCTTCTTCTCTCGTTCGCTGTGACGAGATTATGTCGGTGAGTCTTCTTCCTCTTCTTCTCTCATTCGCTGTGACGAGATTATGTCAGTGAGTCGTCTTCCTCTTCTTCTTTCGTTCGCTGTGACGAGATTATGTTGGTGAGTCTTCTTCCTCTTCTCTCGTTCACTGTGACGAGATTATGTTGGTGAGTCTTCCTCTTCTTCTCTCGTTCACTGTGATGAGATTATGTCGGTGAGTCTTCTTCCTCTCTCGTTCACTGTGATGAGATTATGTTGGTGAGTCTTCTTCTTCTCTCGTTCGCTGTGACGATATTATGTCGGTGAGTCGTCCTTCTCTTCTTCTTCTTCTCTCGTTCGCTGTGATGAGATTATGTCGGTGAGTCGTCTTCCTCTTCTTCTTCTTCTCTCGTTCGCTGTGATGAGATTATGTCGGTGAGTCGTCCTCCTCTTCTTCTTCTTCTCTCGTTCGCTGTGATGAGATTATGTCGGTGAGTCGTCTTCCTCTTCTTCTCTCATTCGCTGTGACGAGATTATGTCGGCGAGTCTTCCTCCTCTTCTTCTCTTGTTCACTGTGACGAGATTATGTCGGTGAGTCTTCCTCTTCTTCTTCTTCCTTTGTTCACTGTGACGAGATTATGTCAGTGAGTCTTCCTCTTCTTCTCCTCTCGTTCACTGTGACGAGATTATGTCGGTGAGTCGTCCTCTTCCTCTTCTTCTTCTCTCGTTCGCTGTGACGAGATTATGTCGGTGAGTCGTCCTCTTCCTCTTCTTCTTCTCTTGTTCGCTGTGACGAGATTATGTTGGTGAGTCTTCTTCCTCTTCCTCTTCTTCTCTTGTTCGCTGTGACGAGATTATGTCGGTGAGTCTTCTTCCTCTTCTTCTTCTTCTCTTGTTCGCTGTGACGAGATTATGTCGGTGAGTCTTCTTCCTCTTCTTCTCTTGTTCGCTGTGACAAGATTATGTCGGTGAGTCTTCTTCCTCTTCTTCTTCTTCTCTTGTTCGCTGTGACGAGATTATGTCGGTGAGTCTTCTTCCTCTTCCTCTTCTTCTCTTGTTTGCCGTTTACACTGTTTGGGAGAAATAGTGGCAAGTCCTTTCCAGCTCCTCTCGTGGGCCGTACAGCTTGGTTTGCAGGGTTATCTCCGTCAGCCACACAATCTTCCTCAGGTCGCTGTATAGTGTACACCTCTGAAGGATGTGCTCGCTGTGTCGGTGAGTGTGCAACAGGGTTTTGTTTTGGTTGATGATCTGGTTTTTGATATTTTTTGTTATTTTTATTGGAGAGGAAGATGGTTGAGGGGTGGAGATGAAGTTGTACATTTCTTCTTCGTCATATGCTCAGACAGTAACTATTGTCTGTTGTGCGAGTGAAAAGACCAAAGGGAAGACCTAGCAAGACCTGGGCTGCCTGTATTGCAGATGATCTTAGAGAAAGGGGCATAAATAAGGAGGAAGCTCAAAACAAGAGAGAGATGGAGAAGGCTCATCGATGTCAAACCTCCCTTGGGAGAAACATGACAAAAAAGGAAGAAGAAGAAGTGCGAGTGAAAATACATTGTGTTGCTGTTAAGTGTCTGACAAGTCAGGCCCAGCGCATCGGACTTTGGCGCAAGTTGTACACTTTAAACAATAAGTAAGAGATATTAGAATTATGTGGTTAACTTTGCTATTGAGGTTTTTATTTTTATCTTTTAAAAAAATTTTTAAATTTTATTTTGATGATGTGATTTCAGGGGGTTTGTTTTGGTATTGACATTTTTGTTTTCTTGTGTTTGCATTAGTGTTGTGAATTTTGTTGTTTGCCTGCTTTGGTAATGAGATTTTTTTTAATTTAGATATTTCTTTGATATGGTTTTGTTGTTTTGTGTTTTGTTTATATGCTTTAGTTATGCTATTTTTGCTTGAATTAAATTGGCTTTGGTGTTGTGCTTTTTTTATGTCTTTGATTAGAAATGCTTCTACGTTTGTTTTTTGTTGGAAGAAATTCAGGAATTAACAAGAATGTCAGTTTCTACTTACAAGACAATTGTCACAAAAATACACACACACACTTTTTTTTTTCTAAGGACTATTTTTTCGTACAATCTTTTTTGATAAAAGAGTCTTGTGAACTTAACATTATTTATTATTAATCCTATGAAGAGCAACAACAGGAAAATTGATTGTTTGTCTGTATTTATCGTTGTACTTAGTATAGGCTAAGTATCACTATTTCATACTGGGATAATGCTGGTGTATGTGTGTGTGTGTGTTTCTGTTTTGTCTGTATTGTCTGTGTATTTTGTGTGTGTGTGTCTGTATGTGTGTGTCTGTATGTGTTAGAGATTTTTGTTTTTGCTTTAAAAAAAAATTTGTTTAAGTAAGATCCTGTGTAGATATAGAATTGGATTGTGCATGGTGTGTGTGTGTAGGAGAATTCAGAGAGTGTTCAGGTGACAGAGACAGTAACTGTAAGTACCAGTGCAAGTGCAGACGCAGTGAGTGTATGCAGCAAGACTTTACAGGCACTGGATGAAGCTAACATAACACTGTTGACCTCCATGCATCAAACATAACACCTGTGTGAGCACTGTTCCCCCATAACCTCCCGGCTCTACCTCACGAGTTCAGATCTATATCGCCCTTTTTGTCACGAAGCGAGCCGTATGAGTTGTCACTGATAGGGTCTGATCTTATTTTGTTTGTTTTTGTTGTTTTAGTTTTTTCGTTTGACTTCAAATATAGAATCGAATAAAAAGAAGAAAAAGCCGATCTAAAACTGATATTTTTGGTCTTGTAGTTTATGTGTGGTGTTTTGTTTTGTTGTGTTTCGTATTGTTCATTTGTTTGAGTGTGTGTGACTAAAGTCCTAGCTTTGTTTGGGTTTTTTTTTGGTATGGTGTGTTTGAGTTGAAGTTTTGATGTTGGATTTCTTTTTGTAGTTTTATGTTTAAACATTGCTTTTCAGTTTCTAATATTTGCAAATCTTTTTCCCCTGAAAGTTGCGGGGGGGGGGGGGGAGTAGGGAAGTTGTCATGTTTTGTGTGTTTTGATTAAATCTCATGAGTGTGTGTATTTGTGTGGTTTTTTTGGAGTGTGTGTAAATCATGTTAAGTTCTGTGTGTTGTGATCTCTTTAAGTGTGTGTGATTTATCTTGTAAATCTCTGTGTGTGTGTGCAGTTTTTCTGTTTTATCTCGTGGGTACTTGTGATTAATCTGTTTACACAATCTGTTGCAGTTTGTTTATCCATCACAGGATTTCTTTCTTTTTTTTAAAAATCCTTAATGGATTTTCTTTATCTTTCGTGTTTGTTTTTCACTCTTGTCCTACATTTTTCCATCTTTTTCCCTGTCAGGGGAGCGTGGAGTGGGGAGTTGTCAGGTTTTTGTTGATGTTGTTGGGCTGATGTTGTTGTTTTACTCTCCTGGAGAGTGCAGGTCGTTATGCTAAGATCTTGACATGGCTGAAGACAATCTCCCCATAACAGTCAAAAGATAACAACATGTTATTGTAGGCCTTGGCACTTAGCTTTCGTCATTTAAGCTGTAATGGATAATTGAACCAGCTTTCTTTTGTGAAGTAGTTTGTTTTGGTCCTTTTTTCCTTCTTCATCACCACTACTGTTTTGCTATGTTACCCAGTGTTTGTTTACACACACATATATATATATATATATATACATATATATATATTCTCGCATGGTTCAGCACACAAATGTAAAGGATTGCATGTCATTTAGCTGTGTGAACATGTGTGTACACAGCGCCCTCATTTTTGTTAAAAATTATGTCTGTTACTTTATCATTGTTTCTTAAGTTGATTCACCTATGATTCATATTGCAGTTTCGCACCTGTATGTGTTTGTGTTGCGCACATGCAGGTTGATATTTGAGCACCGAAAATGTTTGTATGTATGTATACGTACATGCACTCTGGTATGCGCAATTATCATAACGTTTGCATGGTGGAAAAGGATGTGTGAAGTTTTTGATAAGTTTTCAGTGACCTGATCACTACACTGTCAGTAGTTAGTTCCCTTTATCTTCTTCAGAAATCATGAGCTTGAATCAGGATCTTGTCCTAGGCAGAATTAAGTGGTGTGGTATGTCTTCTTTTAATTCATTCATTTTGGGGATGGGGGGTATGTTACCAGAATTTTTGTTTTGTTAAATAGATCTTCTGACTATAAATACTTTCCATTCAAATGCTTACCAGAGGTTTTTTCCCCTAGGGATTTTGAGACAGTCTCATATTGTGGATGAATCTGTTAAGGGTCATTTGGGGCCTGGTAAAAAGGTAGCACTTGATATATCTCTGTCCATGATAAAGACACCACTGTTGGCTTATGCAGTGTACCCTTTTATCTCGGGGTCCACTTCCCTGTAAGCCAATCTCCTGGAAGGTGGGCTGTAGTTTAGGATGGTTTCTCAACTCTTGATTCTGAAGGCAATCTATCTAGAATCGTCTATAAACGAATATATATAGAGTTTGCTGTCTATTTGCTATCTTCTTTAGCTCTTGCTGTCTATCAGAATCTTCTTCTGTTCTTGCTGTTTCTCTGTTCTCTCTGTTCATCACTGAATCGGATGATCTGTTCAGAGACGTCATTGCATGTACCAATTTGTCTGTCCTCTGTCTGTCTCCACTGATTTCTTGGTGTCTGAGCGGTTGAGGTTTCTCCTGTACAGGTTCAAATCCTGTTGACCACGTCCTCTGGCTACTGTTTCCAACTGCCATTTGAAAAAATATCTTAGCCACTCTCTTTTCGCTCCATAGACAAAAGAATTTTGTGTGTATGTATGTTGGCTTGCGTGGGGGGGGTCTCTCAGTACAGGTTCTATCTTATCTTGTTGATGAAGGCCTCTGGCTTCTTGTATTATTATTAATTATTACTTTGTAGTACCATTCTCATCAAAATCTTATTTTCCAGCTGGCCTTGCGTTGCCGGTCGAGCGACACCATTTCCCAGATCTCCACGGAAAGTTCCACAAGCGCCGACAGCAAGGACCCCGTGTACATCGCTGCTGGTGACATCAGACGTCGCTTGTCTGAGAACATTTCTGCCCCCAAGAAAAAGTTTGAGGTGAGAGCGCCGTGTAGAGAATTTGTGCATTGATGACAGTGAGAGCAACAGAGACAGAGAGGAGAGAGAGAGAGAGAGAGAGAGAGAGAGAGAGAGCCTGACAGGTGAGGAAATAGTTCTGCAAACTGCTAGTGTAAATAGTGAATTGATTAAATCTGCTGGAAGCAACTGCTAGTGTAAATAATGAATGGATTACATCTGCTGGAAGTTTTCTATGCTTATTCTCACCAAATATCAGAGCCATCCAGTCATTTGTCCACGGAATCTTGCTCTCGTTACATGATGAAATAGCTGCTGAAGGGATTGATAGTAGATTCCAAATGATACGGAGAAATATTGATGTCATTGTCACATTTTCATGAAAGACCATAGTTCCATATTACCGACAGGAGTGCTCTACAGATGCGGCATCATTATCAACATCTATCGTTATCACAACTGCTATGATGTCTACATCTGCTACTATGACTCCTATAGCTATGACTTTTTTCTAAAGCAACTACTACTTCTGTTGCTGCTCTTTTTATAACTTGCTACAATGACTCCTTTAGCTACGACTCATACTAAAGCAACTACTACTGCTGTTGCAACTACTGTCATGACTGTTGCAACTATGACTACTACAGCTATGACTTGAACTAAAGCAACTACTACTACTGTTGCAAGTACTGTCATGACTGTTGCTACTATGACTTCTATAGCTACGACTTGTACTAAAGCAACTACTACTACTGTTGCAACTACTGTCATGACTTGCTACTATGACTTCTATAGATACGACTTTTACAAAAGCAACTACTATTTAAAAAATTTTTTGTTACAACTACTACCTCTGTTGCTACTACAATTATGACTTGCTACTATCATTGGGGACGGAATAGCTCAGTGGTCGGAGCACTCGCTTTCCCCCAGCCAAGTTAAGCAGCGTCGAGCGTGGTTACCAGTTGGATGGGTGACCGTTTGCGCGCCTTGGCTTCCGTACAGTTTCCCCAGTTCACCCAGCTGTAAATGGGTACCTGCCCTCTTTAGGGTCAGGGAAGGTAAAGCAGCGAGGGAGAGGAGATGGGCGCCGCCCTCAATATGCTGGCCCTAGAGAAGTGAGGTCTCTGACGCCTCGCTCCCCTACGACCTTATAGATTACGGGACTCCTTTACCTTACCTTACTATCATCCCACCTTTTACCACTACTGCCTAGCATTACACTTGCCGTTATTTTAACACCATCATCATCTTGGCGATCAGAGGGACCCGGACGACCCCTCAGCAGCTGCCCTGAAGGAGCCCTGGGAGGACAAGGTGGAGAGGATCAGGGAGACCTCCCCCTACGGCCACCTGCCCAACTGGGACCTCCTCTCCGTCATCGTCAAGTGTGGGGACGACCTCCGGCAGGAGCTCATGGTCTACCAGGTCCTCAAACAGCTGCAGGTCAGTCGGAACGTACATTTGATGGTGTTGCCCCGATGGGCTGGAACTCCCTGCCTTGTGGATCGTGGCTGGTATGGGGTTATTTTTATATGAAGAAGCTCCCTGCTGTGTAGATTGTGAGGTTGGTTTGTTTGTTTGTTTTTTACATGAAGAACTGTGCATTGTGGTTAAAAAGGTTTTCGGTTGTAGAGGAGTGGCTTGTGTAGGTGGGTGGGGGATGTGGGTTTGGTATTACTACCTCGACTGTTTGGAGTACCCTACTTTGGGTGGATAGTGTATTGTTTTAGTGTGAAAAACTGTGTATCTCAGATTTATGATTTTAAAAAATGATTGTAATGTACAGCAATGTGTACATGGATGGGAATATGGATTTAGTATTGTTGCCCTAACTTTTTGAAAATAACTGTCATTTGGATTGCAAAATCTGTTTGCCTTGAGTTCCTTGTTTTTGTTGTTGCATACACATGCATCCTGGTTGACATCTGTCCATCTTAATTTTACTTCTTGTTCATTTGATCCAGTCACACACACACACGTTCAGACTTTGAAATCTATCTACACCCTGATTAGCAGTGTTTTTGTTCTCCTGTTGCTTTCATCTGAAATGTAAAATCTGTCCGCCTGAACTTAAGCTAAATGATTCAGTGTATAAAATAAAACACAACATAGCGCAATGCAATACATTACAAAATCTGACACGGGTTTTCAGACGATCTGGAACCTGGAACACGTGCCCTTGTGGATCCGACCTTACAAGATCGTGGTGACCTCCAACGACAGCGGAATGATACAGCCGGTGTTGAACGCTGTATCCCTCCACCAGATCAAAAAACAGAGCAAGCTGTCGCTGATGGACTACTTTGTGCACGAGTTTGGCCCCTCCAACAGCGAAGAGTTCCTGACGGCCCAGAAGAACTTTGTGCAGAGCTGCGCGGGGTATTGCCTCGTCTGCTACCTCATGCAGGTCAAGGACAGGTCAGTCAGGGAGAGGGATGAGGGTGGTGGTGGAGGAGGAGAGGGGTGTGTGAGTATATCTGTAATTTTGTTGTGGGATGTTTTCTATTAAAGATGTTTTTCTGTTTATAAAAATTGATTTGATTGGAATCGAAATTCTATGCTAGAAATTTTCCCTTTCCTATCACTCTGTTCCTGCCTCTCCCCTTACCTCCCTGAATACCCCCCCCCCCCCTCTCTCTCTCTCTCTTGCTTATTTTCTGCCTACCCAACCCGTTATCCTGCTTTTTTTTCCATGTGAATCTGAAATTCTTTCTTACAAACTCTCTAATAAGTTGCACTGAAGTCAGAAAGTGCGGGCTGAGGCCAGCAGGCAGACCTACTTAATATTAGGGATCGCAAAAGAACATGAAGAGATTCGATATATTGAAGAAAAGCGCTTATTCTTCTTCTGTGCACGTAAGCTTTCCTCTAAAACAGGCATTCCCAGCCTAAGCACAAAATTCAGAACAGATTTCTGCTTGCATTTGTCTGTTTTTTTAAAATCTTGCCTTCATTAAAAAAAATCTTGCCATTTGAAGGGATCCATACTCCATATTCGGCGAGATAGACTTTTTCAGTTGTGGTGATGTTTGTGCAGTGCCTTCATTAAAAAATCTTGCCATTGAAGGTATCCATACTCCATCTTCGGGGAGATGGTTTTTTTCAGTTGTGGTGATTGGTTGCAGGCACAATGGGAACATCCTGTTGGATGCGGAGGGCCACATCATCCACATCGACTTTGGCTTCATCCTGTCCACATCTCCAGGCAAGAACCTGGGCTTTGAGAACTCCCCCTTCAAGCTGACCTCAGAGTTCGTGGAGGTGAGGGAGAGACGCCTGAATGAATGAGTGACTGAATGAGTGACTGAATGAATGAGTGATTGAATGAATGAATGAACGAATGTGTGAATGAATGTTGGATTTATGGAGTGCATAATAAAGCTGTGGTGTTATAGTTATGAAGTGTTATTTTGATATAGATTAATGATAATAGGGTTAGTGGGTCTGTTGTGTTTTTAATGGTTGTTTTGCTATGTTGTTACGGAATAATATCTATGTTAAGGGGTGATGGGAGATATTGTTATATGTTGCATGAAATATTATGTGTATGTTAACGGATGGTGGGAGGCCAAAGCAGTGACATTGTTCAAATTCTTCAAGATCTTGATGGGGATTTGTGGTGTTTTGATATGAAATAATATGATATATTATCATGAAACATTATTGTTACATGCATTCAAGTGTTTGAGGCAGTGACATGTTGGAATATATCAAGACCCTGAGTTTCTGGCATGTTGCGATAGTATTATAAGGTGTTACGTGTTGTGACAGGTTAGTATGAAATATCAATATGATATATTATCATGACAATATATGGGTTATTGTAGGCCAAGGCAACGGCAAGAGATCCTGATGTTACAAGAGTTTGTGATGTGCTATTATGATAGATCATTATTGCATTATATGTACAGGTGATGGGCAGCAACGTGTTAGAATACTTCAAGATCCTGATGCTGCATGGATTTGTGATGAGTTGTTACGCTCCATTATTACGTTGTATGTGTACTGTTGATGGTTGTGTGGTGTGTGCACTGTTGATTGGGGGTCAAGGCAGCGACATGTTTGAATACTGCAGGGATGTGTGGCGTGGTGTTGTTATGGTACATTACTGTGTTGTGTGGCGTGTTATGGTACATTACTGTGTTGTGTGGTGTGTGTACAGGTGATGGGGGGTCAAGGCAGCGACATGTTTGAGTACTTCAAGATCCTGATGCTGCAGGGATTTGTGGCGTCCCGCAAACACATGGACAAGATCCTGTCCCTGGTGGAGATCATGCAGACAGGTCAGACCCCACACACACACCCTTCCTTGCCTCAGTAGTCACAGACCCCACACCTTTCCTTACCTCAGTAGTCACAGACCCCACACACACACCCTTCCTTACCTCAGTAGTCACAGACCCCACACACACACCCTTCCTTACCTCAGTAGTCACAGACCCCACACCCTTCCTTACCTCAGTAGTCACAGACCCCACACACACACCCTTCCTTACCTCAGTAGTCACAGACCCCACACACACACACCCTTCCTTACCTCAGTAGTCACAGACCCCACACACACACACCCTTCCTTACCTCAGTAGTCACAGACCCCACACCCTTCCTTGCCTCAATAGTCACAGACCCCACACACCCTTCCTTACCTCAGTAGTCACAGACCCCACACATACACCCTTCCTTACCTCAGTAGTCGCAGACCCCACACCCTTCCTTACCTCAGTAGTCACAGACCCCACACCCCCTTCCTTACCTCAGTAGTCACAGACCCCACACACCCTTCTTTACCTCAGTAGTCACAGACCCCACACACCCTTCCTTACCTCAGTAGTCACAGACCCCACACACACACCCTTCCTTGCCTCAGTAGTCACAGACCCCACACACACACCCTTCCTTGCCTCAGTAGTCACAGACCCCACACACCCTTCCTTGCCTCAGTAGTCACAGACCCCACACACACCCTTCCTTACCTCAGTAGTCACAGACCCCACACCCTTCCTTACCTCAGTAGTCACAGACCCCACACACACACCCTTCCTTACCTCAGTAGTCACAGACCCCACACCCTTCCTTACCTCAGTAGTCACAGACCCCACACCCTTCCTTACCTCAGTAGTCACAGACCCCACACACCCTTCCTTACCTCAGTAGTCACAGACCCCACACACCCTTCCTTACCTCAGTAGTCACACCCTTCCTTACCTCATTAGTCAGACCCTTCCTTACCTCATTAGTCATACCCTTTCTTACCTCATTAGTCATACCCTTTCTTACCTCATTAGTCAGACCCTTCCTTACCTCATTAGTCAGACCCTTTCTTACCTCATTAGTCAGACCCTTTCTTACCTCATTAGTCACACCCCACACATCCTTCTTTACCTCATATATCCATCCGCTGAGTGCTGGCCAGTGCTCACAAAAAGCTGGCATGGTGATAACATAGAGCGCCTGTTGGTGCCTGGTAAACGTGTAGCTACAACAGGCATTGCCCTTACTGTCTACATACATGAGATTCTCCTGAAAGTTGCCGTTCTGTTTTGTGTTAAAGAAATACCGCCATGTTAATTGGTAATGTTTTTAGCAAGTTACGAAATGTCATGGTTTGCTCAAGGAGTCTTGTTACCAGTGAGCGTTAGGGTGTCTACTGAAAGAGGATTTGGACAGCAAGAAAGTAGATTGAAAGGCTTTCCCCCCCGCTGTTATAATGTTGTTCAGACTGGTCCTAGTTGATGAATCAGAGTGACCCATCCCTCATGGGGATGCTGGGGGGGGGGGGTAATAAATATCATTTCTACCTTCTGGAAGTTCTGTCTTTGGAATTCCCTCTTTTCTATCCCTCTCTTTGTTTCTGCCTTTTGTTCCTGTCGCCTCCTTGTCTAATTTCTGCCTTCTTGGGTCCATTCTCGTGCCTTTTTTCCTAAAAGAATTAACTATTCTCTCCCACACTCAAGTTGGATTGGATGTGCTGGGCCTGACTTGTCAGGTGCTTAACAGGAGCACAATGCATTTTCAGTCATTCTGAGCATTTGACGAAGAAAAGAAGAGTGACCTAGAAGCTGTTGCTGCCAAGTTTCATGAAAGCAGTCGTGATTTTGATACTGATAGCAAAAATTGGGAGGCACCGTGGTCGAGTGGTTTAGGCGGTCAACTCGTGATCCAGAGGTCGCGGGTTCGATCCCCGCTCGGCTCGGTGTTGTGTCCTTGGGAAAGACACTTTACTCCAATTTTCCTCACTCCACCCAGGTGTACAAGTGGGTACCAGCTCTGCTGGGGAAGTATCTGGCGACAGACTAGCGTCCTGTCACAGGGGTGGTGAAAAACCATCAGTTCGCTTAACGCTACAGAAACCGGGATAAGCTCCGGCTCTATGGGCCTTCTGGCTCGAAAGAACATACTTTTTTTAGCAAAAATTGATGAGGTGGTACAACTAACTTTTTTGGGGTGGGGGTGGGAGAGGGGGGGTAAGTAAAATGAATGAAAAAAATGCCTGGCCCACTATATGGTAGGAATATATGCGGAAAAAACAAGGTAAGTGTTGACCAAAAACAGAAGAACTGTGTTGCCATTATGAAGCTCAAAATCGAAGCGATTCACTGACAACATTCTGTCCAACACTTTGTTTTGAATTGATACTGCAGAGTACAGTTTGTGAGATTGAATCCTCAGTAAAGCAGGCTTTTCGTTGGGAATAATTGTTCATCTAAAGCTGGTTGTTGGTCAGTCATGTTTTTAAAACATTTTCTCTAACATGTTGTCGCTGTGACTGTTGCAGGGTCCCAGCTGCCGTGTTTCAGCAAGGGCGTGAGCACGGTGCGGGGGCTGAAGGATCGGTTCCACATGAGCATGACGGAGGAGCAGCTGCAGCTGCTTGTGGACAACCTGGTGGAGTCCAGCCTGCACTCCCTCACCACCAAGCTGTACGACGGCTTCCAGTACCTCACCAACGGCATTCTGTAGTCTGGCCAGGATACCTCGTCCTCCTCCTCCTCTTGACAAGTTGGTGGGTGATGTGTGTCACGTCATCATTCCCCACCTTCTTCACTGCTACGACAGGTCTGGGCAAGTCTTCATGGCTTAAAATTCGACATCCAAGACATTTTGGTGAGGATTGGCTCAACACTGACCGAGTTTGTGCGACGACGTTTTGACAAATTCACAACAGATTTTTCAACCCAACTCTTGTACGAGAGACAGTGCGGGAATGTTCGATCCGATTCTGGGATTGTTCTGTATTGTGCGACCTGTATCAATTGTTCTGTATCATGTAACCTGTAACCGCCACCACCACTGTCATCACTGCCTCCAAAAACAGCGTGTCAAGCTGAAACAGCCTGTCCTTTCCACTCTAGCATAACAACTTAGGGTCTGAAGTTCTGCAAATCTTGGGATTGTGTGATGGATAGCGGTGAGTATCGATTTTGTAGACACAAGGGTGACCTGTGATCCATTTTGCCGAATTGAGATGAAATATTGTGATCTTTGCACTGTCTGTAATGAAAATGCTGTATTTAGGGAAAAGAATAAAAAAGAGCTATTAAATTTGACTGGGCATCAGAGAGGTTTATCTGCAGCAGCAGCTAATATAGCTTCACAATCCTTTCCTGCAAGTGACTAGATGAAAAGTCATCGGGGCTCCTTTTCCAATCATTTCAGGCAGTATGTCACGGACAAGTCGAACCTAACGGCCCCCTTCTCCTCTCAGGGACGTGGAGAGGACTGGGTTGTAACAAAGTTGATAACTCAGAATGTCGTTCCATTTCAACAGCCTCTCACCGTTTGAAGAATTTTGGCACCAACAATACACACACCCAGAAACAAGGATGGTGGGCGTTTTTGTTGCATACAGTTTACATTCTTGGCAGATTTTTCAGTGTGAAATTCAAGCGACTCTTCCCTGGGAAGAGTGTTGTCACTAGTGCAGCGCTACACCCCTGTTAACATTTTTTTTTTTCATGCATGACATTGTGACTTCCCAAATCCTTATACTCAAAGATTGTGAAAGTTACTGACAGGCGGGTAAGATAAACCCTCCTGCAGATTTGACGAGATTTTGCAGAGAACAGTCCATCTCATGTGAGGCTCAGAGCAGAGAAAGGTTACTGAGAAGTTCAGGATGTCAGTGGCCATGTTGACTGGTGGTGATGTTGTCTGTCCTGAGGTGCCGGGCAGAACATAATGGTGTCCATCTTTCCTGTGTTGATCCTCGTCCAAAGCAGGCCCTTTGGAGTGGTGTTTTTTCCTCTGTCTTCTTGTCATGTGGGTGTTGTCGGCATATGTGGTGAGATCTCGCGCATCAGAATTTTGTTTGTTGAGCTGAGAGGATGTTTGGGGCTTAGGAGTTGTTTGGCAAGTCCGTTGTGTGGAAGAAAATCGTCACTTTCTGCGAGAAGACTCCCATCACACATGCAGGTGCACATCCACTTGTATGGGTGCACACACACTCACATGTGCACACACACACACATGTATACATAGATATACACACTCGGAGCCATGGACTCGACCACCCTTGTCAATTCTCATGTTCTCACCAGCTACGATTCTCACACATGCCTCCGAGTGAAGACCGCAAGTCAAATATCCTTTTTTTCTTCTTTTAGATTAATCTAACCCTGGTTCCACTTTTCTCGCCCTGTAAAAGCTGAAACACTCTCAGACGATATCAAAGCTGAAGCAGCAGCAGTAGTATTGTGTGTGGGGAAAAAACGTGTGAGTGGTTTCAAAGTTGTTCTATCTTGTATGCTTTGTCACTGGTGCAACAATCAGCATTTTATTTTCCGTTTCTGTGGAGAGACGTATAAACCCCCAGTGGTGAGCATGCATTGTGTGCTCTGTGACAAGAAGCCGAGTAAGGAAGACACTGCTCGTCACCTCACCTATATACCGGAATGTGGTGTATATCCATATTGATTTGTGTGTGCGAGAGTCCGTGACTTTATTCCGACAAGTTTCAGAATTTGTGTGGCAACTCACTTGCAACTTTTGGTGTATGTTATGTGTGTGAAAAGAGACATATGAGATCTCACCGAGAAAATGTGGCGCTATGTGTGTGAAGATGCGGGTTGATTGGGACTGTGTGAACTTTTTCAGATTGTGTGATTATTTATTTTGGAGTTGCATGCATTCTGAGGAAATGGGGAGTGTGTGAGCGAGTTTTTGATTCGGTCTGGTGGAGACTGTCTTGTGGTGGTGATTCGGTGCCAATGCTTGTAATGAATTTGCCATCTTTCTTAGTGGAAAGGTTTGGTGACTTGATCTGGAAACACAGACCGTGGGAGAGTCAGGCAAATCGGAAGTAAAAACCAACAGCGTCTCTGTTGTAATATGTTTTTCACTCACTTATTTGGTTTATTGTTAATATCACTTGTTCCACGCTTTCTCCCCAAATGACAATTTTCTTTTTCTGAAATTTTTAAGCTGTCTTTTGTTTGCATTTATTTCTGATATTAGTTTTGGTTGGTCATTTGATATGTCTGTTGTAAGAACTGATTTTGTTTACGGTATATATATGATTTCGTTGTGTTCTGTCTTTAGCTGGAATACTTCTCGTTTTGGATTGTTAAAAAAATCTTTATTGAATAAACGTGTTTATTTAGATTATTGTGTAACGCTTAATATTTTTGTTGTTGAAGTATCTTTTGAATGTGAGCTTTTCTCTGCTATGTTTGGGGTCAAAAGATTCACGTGAAAAGCTGGCTGTTAGAAAAGTTAGGAGCCTTTATTATTTTGTAATCTTCGGTCTGCTTAGTTCTTCTGCATGCTGTATCTCTAGTATATAAATTGTATCTTTATTTTTAGCCCAAAGTTTTTGTTTTATGTTTGTTTTTTTACTGGTGTAGGTCTAGTTCGTTTAAAGAGCATTTAATCTCCTGTTTAGAATTGGTTTTATGAAGTAAGTCCGCTTGTACGAATTGAACCGTACAATATTTTTGAAAATGCAGGATGAAATTTAGGCCAGAGCTTATTCTTACAAGCATGCATATCACATAAGTATTTACTTGTGCAGATTTTTTGTTCTTTAATGTATACAGTTAAGGACAGGTTGTGAATTTAGACATTACAGTTAAACAACCCCCCTCCCCTTTAAAAAAAAAGAAGGAAAATTAGCGTATCATATAAATGAAATGTTAATGCAACAAGGACTAATCATTTTTTTGCCTTTGGTCGCTATTTCATCATAAAACCAGACAAAAATCATATTTGACATTTTCCTGTTAACTTATTTTAAATTTTTTTTCAGTTATATCTTTCATTATATTTTCCCCCCGTTTTATTTCTCTTATATGAAAGTAGATATGTCTGTTTTACTTTGTAAGTTACAAAGCTGAATGCGAGTTTTGTGTACTTTAGCTACAGCTGAATTCTTTTCTCTTTTTTTGGTACCCCCTCAAACACAAAGTTTAGTTTGGTTTGTTGGTTGTTTTGGTGTGTGTATGTGTATAGATGTGCGCTTGTTGTTCGTTGTTTGTTTATTGCCATATAAATCAATGTAAGGTCACACAAAGTTAAGAAAAGACCAACAGTATTTTTGTTCCTACATGTGATGGACTAGGTCAAGTCCCAGTCACTGATTGAAGCCTTGATATAAATGACAGGTAAACTGTAGGTAGCCAGTGTTTAAAACCTACGATAAAGTTGACCGTACTGACATACACACTACCACTATGCATGGGGTAAGTATGGCAGAAGAGTATGCCAGTGATGAATTTTGTCAAGTTGTGAATCTATAATCTTTTGTGAAACATGGATTGTTTCAGGTTTTTTTGTTACCTGTGTGTGCATGTACGTGTGTGTGCATGTATGTGTGTGTGTGTTTACATGCTCAAGTCAATGGATGTGTGTGTATGTGTGTGTGCGGGCTCACATCAATGGGTTTAGATATGTGTGTGCATGATTTGAGTAATCTGTTGCACATAAAGATGCTTGTTTCCATGTTTGTATTGAAAGTAGATATATGGAAATGAGAAAGATTTTCAATTTCATACTAGAAAAAACGGATCTATAGCTGTTAGAAGGCAACGCCAACTGGTTAGATGGGAAAAGGTAGTGGTGTCTATTTTTTTTTTTTTTTTCTTAGGGTGGGAGGTATATATATTAAATGGAACAGCATAATTTTTTGTTGTTGCAGATGTTGGTTTATTTTCATCCATTCTTTTGGGTTAAATAAGCTAAATCAAAGCAGGTGGAAAGGATGGTGGTGGTAGTTTTTTGCTTTTTGTTTGGGGTTTCTTTTGGTTGGGTTTTTTTTTGGCCTCAGCCAGTAAAAGCCATTATGTTCTCATACCTAGATGCCTTCCCCCCCCTTCACTCCCCCCCAAAAAAAAATCTAAGCTACATTCCCAATCCAGAATGTTAGTATGAAACAGTTGTGTGACAAACATCTGTCCTGAGCTGGTGAGTTATCTTTATTTAAAAATCAAACATGGGCTTTAGTTAGGGAAGACAAAGGATAAAGGACATATTACAGTTTTGGACAAATGGTAAGGGGTATATATGATACAGATCTCCAAAACTGCCTCATTTCTCTCTGAATTCCCAGTCAAGGGCAGTGAGAGTTGTCTCATTTTTTGGTCTCAGTCGGAAGTTGTGGGCATTAGCATGGTGAACTGATGCAATTAATATCAGAGCACATCACCTTTCTGTTCTTCCTCCTTTAATCTTTTTTGTTGTATATGAATATTTTGTATGAGTGATGTGTGTGTGTTTGAGTCTGTGTGTTTGTGTGCGTCTGTGTGTATCCAATTTATACCTTACTAATCTTTTGTTTGTTTGCAATATGCTGTTCTGTATTCAGTCAGTTTGGTTAAATCCCCTAGCTCCCCCCCCCCCCCCCCCCCCCCCCCACGCACACACACACAAAAAGTGATGTTCTGTTCGCCTTTGCCTGGTGCATACATGTATACCTGTGCTTTTCAACTAGTTTTTCTTGCCATTTGTCTCTCGTGTGTTGCTTTAGGTGATTGATAAGGTAGTAAGCTTGTATTAAATATAAAAAAATAAAAGCTATATTAAATGTTTTTCTTCTAAAAAGTCACAACCACCCAACTTAATAGTAGTTGAGATTTCTTTTAAATTTTGGTGTGTGTAGTACTACATTGTGCTTGTTAACAAATTGAGACCTTCACCCCTTCCCCTCACCCAAGAAGAAGAAGAAGAAAAATACAAAACCTGAATTTAATAGTACATGTGTAACAAGTGCAAGGGAGGAAAGCAGTTTGAGAGCGAGGCTTTATGTTTGTTTGGTTTGATTTAGTTTGGCTTCGTTTTAAAGATTCATAATTTTGTTCCTCCAAAAACGCCAATTCACGAGGCTTTATCTAGCATCGTTTGCAAAGGTTATAACCTTTGTTTGAAAGAAAAAAAAGTTTCTAGAAATAGCTAAACGCTGAAAATTAAAAATGAGAGAAGTATCTGTGTGAGGTATGTTAATTAAAGTGTCGGTTATTAACCATGAAAGCGTCATCGTCTTTGAAGTGTGTGTAAATAGACGAGCATCTCTCATTGTATTTTTGTCATTGTCATCATCTAGTCATTGGACAGCAACAATGCAAAAAAATAAAATGTAATGATAAAACATTGTCGAAAAGATGTCAGCGTACTGACTGTGTGCTGCAGAGAAACAGTGATATTATTATGTTTGTATTGCAATGCGACATGTTTTGGTGTGGAGCTGATGTGTGTGTATGTGGCAGATGTGTGTTAAATCATGGGTTTTGTGTGTGAGTGGATAAATGTGTATTTTTGTTCCATGTGTTTACTCATGCCTGGAGTGGATGTATGTTTTTTCATGTTAGACGTGCGTTAAATCACGAGATGTTTGGAATGAATAAATGTGTCATTTTTTGGCGTCAGGTGTTTGTTACATCGTGGGCTCGCCTGGAGTAAGGAAATGTATGTATTTTCATGTGGGATGTGTGTGAAGTAATGTGTATGAGTAGATAAATGTGTATTTTTTCGTGCGAGATGTACCGCGAGTGACTGAATGAACGTGTATCGTTTTCATGTGGTATTCCCATGCTTACATCTTGTACTGATCTTCTCATTCATCTCACGCTTGGTTTGTACCCTAGCTTTTGTTTATATGCGTTTTCTTTTTTCTCATCTTTAGCTGTTTTTAGATGAATTTTGGTGAAACTGATATTCAAAATTGGACAGGGGGTGAGACTGGGAACTGAAAAGCGACTCAAGTTTTTTGACATGTGTATGTGTGTGTGTGTGTGACACTCTGTAATGTGACTGTTTCATAGTCTGTTCTGTGACTAACTTTTTTCCCGTTTTCACGGTTTCTGAATAACAGTGTTGTTCCTGTGGTGAACTTTTTGGTGTGTCTTTTTCATGGTTGTTACTTCCCATCTCCATTTAAGTTGGTTTTTTTAAAAAAAAAAAATATCAAAAGTACCTGATATTTTGCTGAAAATGGAACTTTTTTTCTTTCCTCCCCCCAAAAAAATTGTTAGCATGATTAAGAATTTTGGGTTTGGGGAAGGGATTTTTTCAGGGTTTTTTCCCTTTCTTTTCTTTAATCAAACCATTTTCCCCTTCATCCTGTTTCCATTGTGGTCCAGGTTTGTTTTCTTGGGGTTTTTTGTTTTTCCTTTCTTATTTTCAAAGTCTTGCTTGCCCGGAAAAAAGACCTATTCAATTGTTTGTTCTTACAATTGTCAACCTATCTTGACATTTGTATTTAAAACTGTTATCGAGATATGTTGATTGATAATAATGTCAAATTATGCTGTTTTGTCATACATGATGGGTTGAATGAAGACTGTGTGTGTTGGTATGTGTTTTTGCTGTCGTTGTTGTGTACGTGTTGTGGTTGTACCCTGTTGTGGCGAGTATGTGTGTATGTATGTATATATATCATCACAGTGCTCAACACAGGAGGCTTAATGATGATAATAAAGTGGATATTTTGAAATGTCGAAGAGTTTCTTTTGGAAAGGTAAGAGAGTTATGTTGAAGAGGCGCATGAAAATGTGAGTTAAAATGGTTTGTGTGTGTGTGATGCGTGCATGCCTGCCTGCCTGTGCTGTTGCATGTTATCTGCGTGGAAGATGTACATGTGTGCATTACTTCTGTTGCAAAATACTTTTAAAACACATAAATAAAAGGAAAACAATTCAACGAAAGCTTACCTGACAGTGCTGTAGAAGGGCGGGAGAGAACCTTCTGTATGTCCGGCAGAGTGTGAAGGAAGGGAGAGAACCTTGGTCTGTCCAGCAGAGTGTGAAGGAAGGGAGAGAACCTTCTGTATGTCCAGCAGAGTGTGAAGGAAGGGAGAGAACCATGGTCTGTCCAGCAGAGTGTGAAGGAAGGGAGAAAACTTGTGCGTGTGGTGGTCTGTCTTCCCAGCTGTTGGTTCCATCACAACACAGTAGGTTCACACAGCTAGGCCTGGTAAGAGAAACACATACAGGTATACATAATGTTAACTCAATCTATATTGGTTGACTGTTTTGTTTGGGGATTTTTTGTGTGTTCCTTGGCTAGAGCTCTGAAGTTCACCCATGATCAGATTGTTTCGTATGCCACCATTTTTCCCCCCCATCACTTAAGTAACCAGCCACATTCTCACTGACGGAAGTGTGTGACTCTGACTCGCTCGTGGCATGTGTCTAAACAAGACACCTGTGTACACAAATTTTTAAAACTTTTGTCATCCGTTCCTACTGGCACAAAACGGCCTACTCTTCAGAGAGGCAGAACAGGTTTTTAACGTGTGTGCAAGATGCTCTGTGTGCGTTCACACATGGGACCTCGGTTTATAGTCTCATCAGAAGGACTTTTGACATTCAGTTTGATTTTCTTGTCAAACTGGGAAGGTAGGGCTAGGCTGGGAATCAAACCTCATGGTGTACTTGTTAGGCAGGTGAACGTCTTAACCATCCTGCCACCTTCCATAGCTTCTTTCTATATGCATTGTGTACTGGTTGTTTGTTTAGGTTACAAGAAAATGCTTAGAGAACTAAAATGTTAACATGTACAATTACGAAATTTAGAGGTTAGATATAAGAGAAAATAAGCTAGCCATCAGTAAAGTTTGACAGCAATCTCTTTTATTGTTGAATGATTTATTGGGTGTTTTTTTAATCAGTGTTTTCAAATTTTACAATAATGGTGGTGCAATATTCTCATTTAATCAAAAATATTTATTCTTTCTTAAATCAATATTTTAAAATTTTACAAATATGGGTGCAATGGTCTTATTTGATAGAAAAAACCCCCAGAAATATTGATTCTTTATATCCCAGATCCTTCTATATTGTAGGAATGTAATAGACACATGTATGTCTGCACAGTGGATATTCTGTGGAATCAGTACACCGTCACACATATAAACTGACAAATGACCACAGCAGATGCCATCTTTTTGAGTGAGTGAGTGAAGAGACAAACTCTGTCCCACTCATTCTCTAAGTACAGTACTCAAACAAAGGCTTTCACAGCCATTTTAAAGGTACATTTGCACTCTTATGGATTCTATCCATTAAGTTTCACACATACCCTTTGAGTCATACGCTACAAATGTTTTAAGTTGAGGTATGCAACCCCACCTTCTGGAAATTCTGTGCTAGGAATTCCCTCTTTTCCATCCCTCTCTTTGTTTCTGCCTTGTTCCCTTCCTTCCTGTCACCTCTTTCCTGTCTGTTCTCTGCAGTTTTTGGTCCATTCTCCTGCCTTTTTTTTCCAGAAAGACATAACAATTCTCTCCCTCGATGAAGTTGGATGTGCTGGGCCTGACTTGTCAGGCGCTTAACAGCAGCACATTGCACTTTCGCTTATATGACAGACAACAGTTGCTGTCTGAGCATTTGAAGAAGAGTATTTGAATCAGTGGTCTAGAGGTTATGCACCTGTATTTCTTTTCATTCCTCAGCTAAGGTTCACTGATGGTGAGATTTTGTATATGCGACCGTTTTTGCCTACCATTAAAAATAAAATAACGAATAATTAATAATAATATATGGAATGTTTATAGTGCTGCAAACCAAAGTGCTTTAAGGTAGCCCCATTCTAACTTTAGGTATATGCACCTGGACGGAAAAAAACCCCAAGATGCCCGGATTTAAATTGTGTCAGGAGTGAAAGTTCCCCTCCTTTAGGCTATGAGTGTGGTCTGGGTGCTCATCTTTTGAATGAAACCATAACCCAAAGTCCCATGTACAACATATATGTAGCTGTAAGAACCTGTAGCAACTAGAGTGTTATACCTGGCAAAATTCTGTAGCAAAAAAATCTTTCTCAAAGGAAACAAATACATCTGCACACAGGACATAACCATAAAAAATGGATGGTGCTGCAACAGTGATGACATACTCTCTTCCTGGGAGAGCACCCCAAATCGAAATTGCTGCAACTCAAAAGCTGTAGACAATACAACACAACACAGTATTTGTATACTGCCCTTAAGTCATGGCAGATTTCTATGCGTGAAATTCAGGCTGCTCTCTTTGGGGAGAGTGTGTCACCACAAGAGCAGCGCAACCTATCATTTTCTTTTATCTGTCTATATGTGTATTTCAGTGGTTTTTGACTACAGAATTTTGCCAGGGATAACACTCTTGTTGCCGTAGGTTCTTTTACATGCACTAAATGCACGTTACACTTGGTACCTTGGTTTATCATCTCATCTGAAAGACTAGCACTCAGACCACTACTAAAAGTCTAGTGGATGGGGATCGAACCCACACCCTGACTGAACCTGAACTTTTCGCTTTTTATGCAGGTGCGTTACCTCTAGACCACCAATCCAATACTAATCTACATTTCCTGGCATACATAGACTGTAGATATAATTATAATCATAAAAAAAATTATATGCAATTCTGGTCAAGTAATTTGAGCAACAATGCAAGTTCTCTAATATGAAAAGTAAAAACTGATTTGGAATACACAAAAACACAGGCATGAATACACACACACACACACACACACACGCTTGTCTCCCCTCTCTTTTTCCCATACACACACTAAGGGCGACAATACATACTGAATTTTTCCAAGGATGGAGTTATTCCTCTTATCCCAGTTCTGGGCGGTTCAACTTTCCTGCCCTGGGAGACTGACGTCTGCTGTTGAACAAATCACGATACACAGTGTCAGTGTAATTGTTAATTCTGATAGCAACTAAAAATAAGAAACTGCAAGAAACACATTACACAAATCGGAAAGGAAGGGGGAGGGGAGGGCCCTGAACACACATACGATTCAAAATTACCCCCCCCCCCCCCCCCCCCACACACACACACAAATTCACAAAAGGACGGGGGATAGGGTGGGTAAGAAATCTAATCGAATTGTTTTATTTCGAGGATAACAAATAGGTACTCATGTGGGGGTTTTGTGGGGGTTTTTTGGTGGTTTTTTTTACATTCAGTGTATCAGGGAAAACATTATGACGCAAAAAACACGTATCTCTCCTCCCCCCCACCCCCCAACAAAAAAACAAACACAACAACAATTAAAACAAACGAACAAGCAAAACGAACACATTCGCGCGCGCACACGCACATGTGTGTGTGTGAGTTATATTTTTCTTCCTGCGAGAGAGAGAGAGAGAGAAAGAGAGAGAGAGAGAGAGAGAGAGAGAGAGAGAGAGAGAGAGAGAGAGAGAGAGAGAAGAGAGAGAGAGAGAGAGAGTCATTCTTTTATATCGAGGATAATGGAATAAGCAATCATGTGCTTTTTTACATCCAGTCCCCATGTGTATGCGATTTCTAAATTTTGTCATCTGTTCCCACCGTACCGGCACACAATGGCCTACTCTTACGAAAAGCGGAACAGAGGTGCGTTCGCACACGAGGCCTCGGTTTATAGTCTCTTCCGAAGGACTTTTGGGGAGAGTGGAGTCGGCACTGATGTTAACTCCAGGAGGAAAATCCCTTTGATCGGGATTCGATCGAACCCGGGTCGTCAGATTGCGAGCGCGAGCGCAATGTTCTAATCACTATGCTATCCCCCCCCCCCCCCCCCCCCCCCCCCCCATTCCCGACGAGAGAGAGAGAGAGAGAGAGAGAGAGAGAGAGAGAGAGAGAGAGAGAGAGAGAGACTCTTTCATGAAAGAGTGGGGGTAGTAGCAAAAGAACTGGGTAGTAGAAGGCACAAAACTGCTGAACGTTTCTCTTTCTATATCAACTTTTTAAAACAATATCTTTATCTTGGTAAGAAAGTCCCAGTTTGTTGGCAAGCACTGATGTTACCGATTTTTTTTTTTTAATTTGTAAAACATAAAATTCAATACGCATCAACTTTAATGGCATTAACACAAACACATTACTTATGCCTATTTGATCTAAAAGTATACTGTGCGTGTAACTGTTGCCGTTGCTGAATATGTAAATTTATCTTTTGCATTTTGATCAAATGCTTACGATAAATGAACATCAGTTAGCAAGGGAAGAAAATAAACAGCACACGAAATCAATCCGAACCTTCCCCTGGTTGTTCAAATAAAGTTGGAAAGATTTGTTAACTTAAACGAAAGAGGCAGTGGAGGAGAGAAGTCAAAACATATGGGGGAAAAATGCAAGTAGTCTGACTATTGATGACATAAATCTATGAGGGTGACTGAGGGTGATTCAAGAATCCAAATTCTGCCACACCTTACTCCAGTTTCCACCTCTTGAAAAGCAATCCTCAAATTAAATGTCAAAGCAAGTGACAAGATGTGTTTTTGTTTGGGCTTTTTTTTTTTTCAAAGTACAACTGCATCTTACAAAAATACGTAACTCGTGAACAAAACAGAAATGTTTCCCCACGGCAAGAAATTAAAAAGAGGAATGCTAATCTTGTAACCCACTCAAGAGTCTTTACAGCAAAAAAAAGTCACAAAATGGAAGAAAAGCAAACCGACAAACGTCATACACTAAACTGAACTACACTAAGTATCTAACTAACTAGCACAACAACAAATCACTTACTTTACTAATTAGATAACTCATTAGTTGTAACAGTATGGCAGACAGATCTACGCAGACTGTAGTGAGCTGTCAGAGTTAGGCCCCTGCTGCCTTAGGTCTATGAGAGTTACTTTCCTTGCCTCTACCAGCCATGACATAATTATCAGGCAATCGGCCCAGTTATCTGTTGCTGATATCGCATTATATATATATATATATATAAAAAGATAAACTACAACCCATTATAAGGTCATTATACTTTTGCATTATAAACTAACTAATCTATTAGCTAAGCTAGCTAAAAAAAATTAAAAAAAAACACCAAATGAATGAACAAGGAATAAATCTTAAACATTAAAAAAAATTCTTCTTATTAAAAAAAAAATCACCACCATCCCCTTAATAAATAGGTAGTTTTGTGTAAAAACAAAGCAAACAGCCCCCCCCCCCAACCCCCCCCTCCCCCCCCCCCCCAACAAAAAGGTAAAAAAGAAGGTAGGCGTCTAGGTGTGTGCGTGCGTGCGTGTGTGCGCGCGCGCGTTTGTTCCTTCGATTTTATGTCTATTCACACAAATGATATTAGACAAGAGAGAGACGAAGACAGAGAGAGAGAGAGAGAGAGAGAGAGAGAAGAGAGGAGTAGATAGAGAAGAAGAGTAGGAAGAGAAGAAAATAATCGCATCTCAGTATCCTAGACTATCATAATCCATCACAATAGAGTTAGTGAAAACAAATAAACCTACTCATATCCCTGAGACATCATACATACAATCACTCGTATGTGACGAACAACTGAAACTCCTCAGATTAAAAATCACAACAAAAAAAAACCAACAACACAAACCTCAGATATGAAGAAGTCAAGTGACCTGCAGGTCACACACAGACACACAAAGTAAACATTAATGTCCAGGACTGAAGTCACGTCTGAAGTCGGATCCCTCCCCCCTCCTTCACTTTTTCACTCCTACCCCATCCCCACCCCACCCCATTCTCTTAAATACTCAGTAGTGGTCTGGATGCAAGTCTTTCGGTGGAGGTAATATACTGAAGTCGTGGGAGCACCCTGACACGCACTTACTTCGTGTAAAGTTCTTTCTTTCTTTCTTCTTCTTCCTTCCTTCCTTCCTTCCTTCCTTCCTTCCTTTCTTTCTTCTTCTTTCTTCTTTCTTCTTTCTTTCTTTCTTCTCTTTCTTCCTTCTCCTTCCTCCTCCCTCCTCTTTCTTCTTCTCTTCTTCCTTCCTTCCTTCTTCTTTCTTCTTCCTTCTTTCTTTCTTCTTCTTCTTCCTTCCTTCTTCTTCTTCTTCTTCTTCTTCTTTCTTTCTTCTTTCTTCTTCTTCTTCTTCGTTGAACGCTCAGACAGCAACTATTGTTGTCTGTCATATCATAAGCGAAAATGCGTGATGCTGCCGTTAAGCGCCTGACAAGTCAGGCCCAGCGCATCTGAAGTCCACACTGGAGAGAATTGTTATCTTAAAAGTCTTTCACGAAAAGAACAGGAGAATGGACCAAGAAGGCAGAAAGTAGACAAGAAGGAGGCGACAAGAAGAAAAGGAACAAGGCAGAAACAGAGAAAGGGGATAGAAAAGAGGGAATTCCTAGCACATAATTTCCAGAAGGTGGGGATGCTGTTTATACTGACAGGCCCCAGCATCCCCATTGGAGACTTTCCCTTAAAAAAAAATTTCTTTAAAATATTATAAAGAAGTGGCTTATTTTTGTTTGTATGGTTGAGCTTTTCTTTTAATAGCGAGAGAGAGAAGAGACAGAGAGAGAGAGAGAGAGAGAGAGAGAGAGAGAGAGAGAGAGTAGTGTGTGTGGTGTGTGTGTGTATGTGTGTGTGTGAGTGTGTGTGGTGTGTGTGGGTTGTGTGTTGTGTGTGTGTGTGTGTGTGTGTTGTGTGTGTGTGGTGTGTGTGTGTGTGTGTGTGTGTGTGTGCAAAAACGAGAAGAAAAACTGTACATAAAGACATATACTTTGCATGGAACAACATGAAATTAACTGACATACCATGACAAAGACGAGAAGAAAAATGAATGCAAGATATGTAAGGCGAGCTAAGCAGTACACTAAATCACTTACTGAATCACAAGAAGTGACACCAGTTATAAAATTTAATAGAAAGCATTCTCACGTGTAAACATAGACAGATATGCTGCAGCCTCCCCCCCCCCCTCCACCCCCCCCCCCAAATAAAAGCCCTACAAAAACCAAAAAACTCAACAAACAAAACAAAACATGTGTGACTGACAATACAATACAATACAACACAATACAATGCAAGGAAGATGCCCTTCTGATCATTTATTCAAATTGATTCACATCAATACTTTTTTATTATTATGAGAAAATGTAGGACAAGTTAGTCACCCGCATTTATTGTATAAAATTGAAGTGTTTCCGCGCCAATGGCATACTTTGTAAATATGTTCAACATTTCTTTCCTGAAAGATAATCTAGTACTAAATTAGATTCAGTAACTCATGGCCGAAGGATGAAAATCTGTGGTATTCCACAGGGATCAAGACTTGCTCCTGTCTTGTTTTCGATTCTTGTATAATTATGATCCTTCAGATTCGTTGTCAACTAATACGCAAGTTGCTCAATATGCAGACGAAATCACAATTTGGATAAATACTTCAGTCAGAAAAAAACATGAAAAAGAGTTTTAAATCATGTTGAGAAATTATACCAAGATGAACCAGACAGTTTCAGTGTTTGTGTGAAAGGATTAAATAAAAGAAGAGGATTAGACGATTGTAAAAATATAGATATTCCAGAAATGCTGTATCACTCTTAGCAATTTGTAGTAGCATAAGCTAAAGTCAGCCATTCTTCCCCTAAAAGAAGTCTACTCTAATTAATTATATGACTTGATTTGTTCTCTCTCTCTATGTATGTATGTATGTATGTAGTAGTATGTATGTATGTATTATGTCTGCTGTCTGTATGTATGTATCTATATATAATATATATATATATATATATATATATATATATATATAATAATATATAATATATATATATATATATATATTGTGTGTGTGTGTGCTGTGTGTGTGTGTGTGGTCTCTATATGACCACATCGTTGTGAATTTATAGACATTAAACAAAACAAACCGAAACATACCATGCAACAGAACACGATGATACTACAATACAATCCTTGCATTGCCGTGATACATCTACCTCTTTGTTATCGTTGCTTCTTTTCTGATACCGTCACGACCTTTACAAAACACTTACTACAGTTATCTTATCTTATTGTTCATCTAGTTGACGCACATTGGTTCAACTGCAGCCCATTCTTGCATATGTAAAGATGTTAAGAGTACTCATAATTATAGGCATTGCTTGTTGTACTCAGGTCATGTATTGGTACTACGTTGTTTCTGAACTAATACATTTTGTTTAAACTAACTATACAATGCGATACTATAAAAGTGCGTTGTGAGGACAATATGATGCAATGCAAAAACAAAGCAGAAGACTATAAAGTGCGTTGTGAGGACAATATGATGCAATGCAAAAACAAAGCAGAAGACTATAAAAGTGCGTTGTGAGGACAATATGATGCAATGCAAAAACAAAGCAGAAGACTATAAAAGTGCGTTGTGAGGACAATATGATGCAATGCAAAAACAAAGCAGAAGACTATAAAAGTGCGTTGTGAGGACAATATGATGCAATGCAAAAACAAAGCAGAAGACTATAAAAGTGCGTTGTGAGGACAATATGAGCAATGCAAAAACAAAGCAAAGACTATAAAGTGCGTTGTGAGGACAATATGATGCAATGCAAAAACAAAGCAGAAGACTATAAAGTGCGTTGTGAGACAATATGATGCAATGCAAAAACAAAGCAGAAGACTATAAAAGTGCGTTGTGAGGACAAATGATGCAATGCAAAAACAAAGCAAGAGACTATAAAAGTGCGTTGTGAGGACAATATATGCAATGCAAAAACAAAGCAGAAGACTAATAAAAGTGCGTTGTGAGGACAATATGATGCAATGCAAAAACAAAGCAGAAGACTATAAAAGTGCGTTGTGAGGACAATATGATGCAATGCAAAAACAAAGCAGAAGACTATAAAAGTGCGTTGTGAGGACAATATGATGCAATGCAAAAACAAAGCAGAAGACTATAAAAGTGCGTTGTGAGGACAATATGATGCAATGCAAAAACAAAGCAGAAGACTATAAAAGTGCGTTGTGAGGACAATATGATGCAATGCAAAAACAAA
>CM054166.1:2159722-2169722 GCA_028751875.1 Rapana venosa
TGTGTGCGTGCGTGAGTGCGTGTGTGCCTATGGTGTGTGTGAGAGAGAGAAAAGAGAGAGAGAGAGAGAGAGGAGAGAGAGAGAGAGAGAGAGAGAGAGAGAGAGCAGATGGACTTGACCTCAAATGATTTATTCGCAAAAAGACCACTCGCCCATGATACACAAAGGGGGGTTGCCGACCTATTAAATAGTGAGTTTAGAAAAACAACACAACCCCCCCAAAAGCAAAGCAACAGCAATAATAACAAAACAAGTTAATTCGTAACGAGAATCGTCAGTTATCACCAGACCTGTGACTTTCAAGATAACGAGATATCCTAGAGCTCGCGCTCTCTCTCTCAGTAATCCTAGCTTTCTCTCCCTCTCTCTCTCTCTCTCTCACGCACAAACACACACACACACACACACGCACACACAACACTACACACTACACACACAAACTCACACACACACAAACTCTCTCTCTCTCTCTCTCTCTCACACACACACCACAACACTACACACTACACACACAAACTTACACACACACACACACACACACAACACACACACACACACACACACACAAATCTCTCTCTCTCTCTCACACACACACACACACACACACACACACACACACACACACACACACACACACACACACACTACACACACAAACTCACACACACAAACTCTCTCTCTCTCCCCTCTCTCTCTCTCCTCCACACACACACAACACACACACACACACACACACACACACCACACACACACGTACGTACGTCAAATCGTTTCCAACATCAAACAAGCATAAACTTCATCAATCATCACGTCCACACCACCTTCATCACCAGATAACAAGGCTAGTCTATTCCAAATGCCTCTCCCTCATAAATTCATATCACTTTCCGCATCTCTCCAAACAGTCTGAGAGAGAGAGACAGACAGAGACACAGAGAGAGACAGAGAGAGCGAGAGAGACAGAGAGAGCGAGAGAGAGACAGAGAGAGCGAGAGAGACAGAGAGAGCGAGAGAGACAACCAACCAACCACCAGCACAGTGTCCAACGTTCACAGCCCGAGCTTAACTCTATCGAGCCCATGTGCTTGGGAACAGATTGTTAACTCACATGAGGCCAGATGCATGAAGTGGATATATTATTAATGGGAAGTAAGTCAGACAAAAACGGAACCGGAGGGAGGGAGGGAGGGCAAGATTTCGGGGAAAGATTGCGGCCACAAAAAAAAAAAAAAAATATATATATATATATATATATATATATATATACTATGAGTCTGTTTGTGGGTGTGGAGTGAAGTGTTTGCTATCAAAGTGGCTAGACTTTTAGTAATAAGTATATTTGGGTGGTGGGGTTTTTTGGGGGGATTTTTTTTTTTTTGGTATCACTATGATATTGTGAGAAAAAGGTTTAATAGCTTGTCTTGGTTCTTTTGCCTCCCCCCTCTCCTTTACCCCCCCCCCCCCCCCCTCTCTCTCTCTCTCTCTCTCTATATATATATATATGTATATATGCAAGTCTCTCTCTCTGTGCGTGCATGTGCGCGTGCGTGCGTGTGTGCGTGCGTGCCTGCGTGCATGCCTGCGTGCGAGCGAGTGTTTATTTTTATTTATTTTTAATTTTTATTTTATTCTTTTATATCGAGGATAATGGAATAAGCACTCATGTGCTTTTTTACATCCAGTCCCCGTGTGTATGCGGTTTTGTAAATTCTGTCATCTGTTCCCACCGACACACAATGGCCTACTCTTACGAAAAGCGGAACAGGATTTAACGCGTGCGCAAGATGTTCTGCGTGCGTTCGCACACGGGCCCTCGGTTTATAGTCTCATCCGAAGGACTTTTGGGGAGAGTGGAGTCTGCACTGATGTTAACTCCAGGGGAAAATATCCCCTTGAACGGTAATCGAACCCGGGTCGTCAGATTGCGAGTGCAATGTTCTAACCACTAGGCTATCCTGTGTGATTGCATGTGCGCGTGTGTGTGAATGTGTGTGCGTGTGTGTGAATGTGTGTGTTTTGAGTGTGTGTGTTGTGTGTGTGCGCGCGCATGTGTGTGTGTGAGTGTGTGTATGTGCGCCTGTGTGCGTGCGTGCGTGCATGCGTGTGTGTGTGTGTGGTGGGGGGGGTCAGTGTGTGTATGTTGTGCAAGTCAAGTCAATCAAAATTTCATTTCTAGATGGTACATTGAATAAGCAATGCATTGCTTTTTTCATCAAGCCATCTATCTAAGAACAAATTTTTAATGATTATGTGTGTGTGTGTGTGTGTGGTGTGTGTGTGTGTGTGTTGTGTGGTGTGTGTGTGTGTGTGTGTGTGTGTGTGGTGTGTATGTGTGTGAGTGTGTGTATGTGCGCCTGCGTGCGTGCTTTGCGTGTGTGTGTGTGTGTGTGTGTGTGTGTGTGTATGTGTGTGTGTTCGCTTGTTCATTCACTGGCTCATTCGCTCGCTTTCAGCTCATGTTTTCTTTCGCTTCGCAATGTTTTGACTTTTTCAAGAGCTAGAATGAAATAGTACGTGTTTTGTTTTCCCAGTGTGAGAGGTGAATCCATTTTCAAACCACTTGACTACAAACAACTTAGGGCTCTGTGTGTGTGTGTGTGTGTGTGTGGTGTGTGTGTGTGTGTGTGTGTGTGTGTGTGTGTGTGTGTGTGTGTGTGTGTTGTGTGTTGTGTGTGTGTGTGTGTGTTTGTGTGAGTGTGTGTTGTGTGTGTGTGTGTGTGTGTGTGTGTGTGTGAGTGTGTGTGTGTGTGTTGTGTGAGTGTGTGTGTGTGTGTACATGTGTGTGAAGAAAAAGTGATGATTCTTCTTAAATAACAACGTGTGTGTGTGTGTGTGTGTGTGGTGGTGTGTGTGTGTGTGTGTGCATGTGCGGCGCGTGCGTGTGTGTGTGTGCGTGCGTGTGTGTGTGTACATGTGTGTGTGGAAAAAAAGTGACGATTCTCCTTAAATGAGCAACGTGTGTAGAAAACATTTGTCAGTTCTTCAAGCGCTTCTTTTACACTACGAATTAATCCTTGATAACATCAAATCCTACACCAGATTCTAAAATCTGTACGTAAGTGTTTGTTCAAGGGCGGAGCAGACTGAACGAGGGAACAAACTAGCTTAAGTAGTTGACAAAGTGTGAAGATTTTATCGTGGGTTGAAAATTAGTCTTCTCTTTTCGTATCTTTGTCTCGAAACTTACCAGTTACTGATGATATGAAGGCTCAAGTAAACTAACCTTGAATTCTTCCACAACTTCACACACACAAAACCGAAACTAATAAGGAAGGAGGGTGGCAGGATGGTTAAGACGTTCGCCTACTAACAGTGAGGTTCTGGGTTCGGTTCCCAGCCTCGCCCTTTCTTCCCAGCTTGACGAAAAAATCGAACTGAATGTCAAAGTCCTTCGGATGAGACTATAATTCGAGGCCCCGTGTGCGAACGACACAGAACATCTTGCGCACACGTTAAATCCTGTTCCACCTTTGGGAAGAGTAAGCCAGTAGGAACGGATGACAGAAAAAAAACCCCCAGCATTCAAACAGATGTCGTGTTTAGACACCATCCTCGAAGTCGGAATGCGGCTACCTGAAAATAGGGCAAAAAACCGGTGGCCTATGCATAAGTATCACCATTAGTGAACCTCGGAGCTATAGCCGAGGAACGATAAAGACCGGACACCCCCAACAAAAACACAACAACAAACAAGCCTTCAACAAACAAAAAAACAAACAACAGAAAACAACAACAAAGAAACAAACAACACTAAACAAAACCAAAACACAAGACAAACAAAAACAAAACAAAACTGGAAGACCCCCCCCCCCAAAAAAAAAAAAAAAAAAAAAAAAGCTCAACAAACACTAAGCAGTATCTCCTTCTTTTGTTTCTTGCTCTTGTTCTTGTTCTTGTTCTTCTTCTTCTTGTTCTTCTTCTTCTTCTTCTTCCTCCTCCTCCTTCTCCTCCTCCTCTTCTTCTTCTTCCTCCTCCTCCTCCTCTTCTTCTTCCTCTTCTTCGTCAAACGCTCAGACAGCAACTACTCCTGTCTGTCATATGAACGAAAGTGCCATGTGCTGCCGTTAAGCGCCTGACAAGTCAGGCCCAGCGCATTGTTTTCCTTTTAAGTCTTTCTGGGGGGGAAAAAGGCAGGAGAATGGACCAAGAAGGTGGAAAGTAGACAAGATGGAGGGGACAAGAAGAAAAGGAACAAGGCAGAAACAAAGAGAGGGATAGAAAAGAGGGAATTCCTTGCACAGAATTTCCAGAAGGTGGGGATGCTGTTTATGCTGACAGGCCCCCGGCATCCCCACGGGGGGATAAGCAGTGTTCACCAGCATCTGTACATACAATTCGAGCTGCTTAGCCTCCTCAAGAAGATCGCCTCGCCATAGGAAAGCGCCACCTGTTCTCCACTCCCCACCCCTACTTTACTTCATTTTCTGCTTGCATGTGCATTTGCCTATAACAAAAAAAGTTTTTTCTAAAGATTTTTTGTTATAGTTTTTTTCCTAACTTCCACCAGAACTCCTTTTTCTTTTCGTTTTTTATATATATTATTTTTAAAAATTATTAATAGCAATGATCGACAATGTCAAATATACCAAAATGAACTTTTAAAGAAACGAGTATCATGATGAAATACTATTTTCCTAGTGAATTTTGTAAAAAATATATTTTAAAAAATAAATAAATAAACAAAATAGTGGTTTTCTTCCAGTCCTTCATCCATCAAGATTGTACGTTGTGTCATTGTATTCTCTAGTTAATGGACAATACATGCATTCTTTAGTATTCATTGATTGATACGCTCGTCTGTGATTTTTGGTTGCTATAGTGTTTTTGGTAAAAGGAAAATTCTTCTGCAGAACCTTGTCCAAGACACTAGTACAGTCTTGCTTGGGTTCTGTTCGGTAAGATGCGTTTGACAAAACACGGTTACCATTTCATTGGAAAGACTTGCACCCAGACAACAGTCACTCAAAGTCTGTATCTTAGGATGGTGGAGGCAAGCTTCATTATATATATATATATATATATATATATATATATATATATATATATATATATATATATATATATATATATATATATATATATATATATATATATATATATATATATATGTGTGTGTGTGTGTGTGTGTGTGTGTGTGTGTGTGTGTGTGTGTGTGTGTGTGTGTGTGCATGTGTGTGTGCGTGCATGTATGTGTCTATGCATGTATGCGTGCGCGTGCATGAGCATGCGTTCTTGCTCGCACGCACGTGAGTGTGTGTGCCTGTGTGTATTGTAAAGAAAGCTAGTTGTCTTGAAATAAAATGGGTTTTTCCCCCTGGTAGAAGTTTTGTGTACATCAGCACATGCAAGCAAGCTCGCTGTAATTGTTAACGATTAGTCCCTGTCATGGTCAATTCTGTCAGCCTTCCCCATATCTCTCTACCCCCCCCCCCCCCTCCTCCCTTTCCTTCTCCATCTCCCCCCTTTCCCAGTTCCATCCATCTTCACCTTTCAGCTGAAAAACTGCTTCCCTTCTTTTCTTCTTAAAAAGAAACAAAGAAAAGAGAAAGAAGAAAGACAATGAAAAAAGAAGAAAGAAAGAAAGAAAGAAAAGCTTTTTTTTTGCCGAATCAGGATGAGTAGTAAAGAAAGAAATGACAGACAGAAAGAAAGAAGGAATGGAAATAAAAAGAACCAGGAATAGAAAGAGAGAAGAAGGAATAGAAAAAAAGAAGAAAGAAAGAAATAGAAAGAAAGAAAATAAGTAAGGAAGGAAAACAAATCTTGTGGCCAGGTCAAAATGATCAGCTCTGATGTTAAGAAAGAAAGGAAGGAAGGAAGGAAGAAGAAAGAAGAAAGAAAGAAAGAAAGAAAGAAGAAGAAAGAAAGAAAGAAAGGATGGATGGAAGAAAGAAAGAAAGATAGACAAAACACTCTTGGTGCCAACTCAAGATAATTGGTTCTGACGTAAAGAAAGAAAGAAAGAAAGGAAGGAAGGAAGGAAGGAAGGAAGGAAGGAAGGAAGGAAGGAAGGAAGGAAAAAAGATAGAAAGAAAGAAAGACAGACAGACAGACAGAAAAGTCTTGTTGCCAAGTCAATAGGACTGGCTCTGACGTAAAGAAAAGAAGGAAGGAAAAGAGAAAGAAGGAAAGAAAGGAAGAAGAGAGGAAAGATGGAACACCTTTGCTGCCTAGTCAAAACGATTAGCTCTTTTTTTTTTAAAGGAAGGGAGGAAGAAAGGAAGGATATTATTTAGTTGTCAATTAAAAATCATAAGCTGGTGTGTAAAGAAAGAAACAGAAGAAAAAGGCTGGACAGAAAGAAGAAGAAAGAAAGAAAAGAAAGAAAGAAATCTCTTGTTGCCGAATTGAAATGTTCAGTAAAGAAAGAAAGAATGGACTGCAAAAAGAAAAAGAGGGAAAAAGACGGAAGGAAGGAAGGAAGGAAGGAAGGAAGGAAGGAAGGAAGGAAGGAAGGAAGGAAGGAAGGAAAGAAAAACCTAGTCGTCAAATCAAAAAGATTAGCTCTGACAGGAAGAAAAGAGAGAATTAAAGAGAGAAAGGAATAAAAAGAGAGGGGAAAAAAAGAAAGAAAGAAAGAAAGAAAGAAACCTCTTGTTGCCAAATCATCATGATTAACTCTGACGAACAGGTGTGTGTGTGTGTGTGTGTGTGTGTGTGTGTGTGTGTGTGTGTGTGTGTGTGTGTGTGTTGTGTGTGCGTGCGTGTGTGCGTGTGCGTGCGCGCGCGCGCATGCCCTGTGCGTGAAATATTTCTTACTGAAGAAAGAACCAAAAAGAAAGAAAAACGAAAGAAATAAAGGCAGAAAAAAGGAGATCGAGAGGAAGAAAGAAAAAGTAAATAAATGAAAGAAAGAAAGAATGGGGGGGGGGGGGGGGGGGGACCAGAAAGAGAGAACAGAAACAGGAAGAAAGACACCAAGAACGAAGGAAAGAATAAGGATAAGGAAAAAAAATAAAGAAGAAAAAGCCCCAAGGCTTTGAGTTTTCTTAAAATATTGACGTTGATGTGCACATTTTGCTACAACAAAGCCCTTTAAAAAAAAACGGGAATTGTGTGTGTGTGTGTGTGTGTGTGTGTGTGTGTGTGTGTGTGTGTGTGTGTGTGTGTGTGTGTGTATGAAAGAGAGAGAGACAGAGGGAGAGAGAGAGAGAGAAACAGAAACAGAGGCAGAGAGATAGAGGCAGAAACATTCACAGAGAAAAATCAAAACTGGCTTATCTCCCTTAGGCGCTAATGTGCCGACAAGCGGCGCTGGAGGCGCTGACAGATGGGATCCCGGGAGGTTGCCGGAAAAACACGAACATTGCCGAAGTTGCTGTCAGCCTCCGTTGTCGGCTGATAACAGGTCCAAGCGTGGAGTGCAAGATGTCGCCTGCTATACTAGTGCCTCTATTAGTCTTGACAAGAGTCATACTAAAAAAGTAGGAGGGTAAGGGAGGGGGATAAGGGTGATGGTGGTGGTGGTGGGAGGGGGAGGGGGAGGGGGGGGGGGGTGTACAGTGTGAGAATTTAAGGGATAGGGGAGGTGGGAGAAGAGGTTCACTAGACGGTCAAGCCATACTGCTTTTTGATTTATATTTTTTAACGCTGATCCTACTGCTACAAGAGGAAGACTTTCACGGTAGAAATCTCTTTGTAAGAGACATTTTGGTGAGAAATTATGGAAGGATAAACTTTAAACACCTAAAGCATTTAAGCCATGTATTGAGAGAACAGTAGGCCTGGATGTCCTATAGAGACTGCAAGATAATTCATGCCCACAGACCCAGGCACTGGACATGACCAATGCACCAGGATCAGGCCTGCACTAGGCCAGATGCCCATGCCACACTGACATACCGGAGGACAGACGGAGATGGGAGGGATCATGCACGGGAGGCCCTGAAGACTGGCACAGCATCTACATACAGGCTTACGGGAAATGACCAACGGAAAGAGATGAAGGTGGAACATGAAAGAACCGACATCATCACTACCAGCAAAGTCCAGAAGAAGGGGCACACCAAAGAAAAGACAGAAGACTACCCAATAAGACAGACAGACAGGACAGGACAGACAGACGAGAGAGAGAGAGAGAGAGAGAGAGAGAGAGAGAGAGAGAGAGAGAGATGAGGAGAGAGAGAGAGAGAGAGAGAGAGAGAGAGAGTAATGCATGCCCAATTCATGTCCATCACAATAGCAATAGAAAAGCAAAGCTTCCCACTTCAGTACTCCTTAGCACAATGGACAAACTAAAAATCTTATCTAAAAAAAAGAAGATAATTAATGTCAATGGCCATACCTAACAGTTCATGAACTCAATGATTAAAGATTTGTGATGTTAAATTTAATATGTTTTTCCGTATGCAGATTTAACTATGAGACATCTGTAGGGAGGGAAATATACAATTGTGTAGTATCTGGCTGATTAGAGAGATTGCTTGAGTTCGCTGGAGGTTTCTGTTAAGTGTCTGTCTGTATGCGTATGGGTGGTAGCGTGCCAATGACCTTTTTCTCTGTATGTAATGAGGTATATGCACGATCAGTATGTCCCAGCCTTATTGAAATGTAGGCTACCCCCCCCCCCCCCCCCCCCCCCTCCCCCAGGATGTTGGGCGCTCTTTTAGTATAAAAGTAATAGCATCCCCACTTTCTGGAAATTTTGTGCTATATTTTTCCTCTTTTCTATCAATCTCTGTGCTTCTGCCTTTTTCCTTATCCACCCCTCCTCTCTCTCTCTCTCTCGTTTATTTTCTGCCTACCCATTTCATTCTCTTGCCTTCTTTCAAGCAAACCTGATTTTTTTCAATGAATTTTTTTAATGAGCTGCTCTGAAGTGGGAATGTGTCCGCTAAGGCCAGCAGGCAGACCTCCTGCAAAGTTACAAGCACAGGAGAAGACCTGACACTAGGCATTCTATCCAATTATGACCATTTAAGTTAGCATGACGAGGGAACAACGAAGAAGAGCTGCATCCAGCGGCTTAGAAATGTTATTTTCACGTACACTTATTGATTTTGTGGACCATTTTGCCGAAATGTTTACCTGTTGGTGCATTGACCATCTTGCTTTCTCTACAACTTCACTGATTGTTGCTTAATTTCTCCCCAAAGGTCAAACCCTGTTTCGTGTCTTGAGTCAGTTACACGCAACATGTGACACTTTCATTGACCTCAAGATGGGCTTTAAAATAAATGTTGCTTTGCTTTGCACTGCCCTGCCCTGCCTTGCCTTGCTTTGCCTGTCCTTGCCTGGCCTCGACTTGCCTTTTTATTCATTTATTTTTATTTCGAGGATAATGGAATAAGCACTCATGTGCTTTTCTTCATCCAGTCCCCGTGTGTATGCAGATTTGTCAGTATTGTCATCCGTTCCCACCAGCACAAATGGCCTACTCTTCCAAAGAGCGGAACGGGTTTTAACGTGTGCGAAAGATGGTCTTGCCTTGTCTTGTCTTGCCCTGTCTTGCCTTGCCTATACCTTGTCTTGCCCTGCCTTTCCTTGCCCTGCCCTGCCCTGCCCTGCCTTGCCCTGCTTTGCCTTGCCTTGCCCTGCCTTGCCCTGCCTTGTCTTGCCCTGCCTTGCCTTGTCTTGCCTATACCTTATCTTGCCCTGCCCTGCCTTGTCTTGCCTTGTCTTGCCCTGCCTTGCCTTGTCTTGCCTTGTCTTGCCTTGTCTTGCCCTGCCTTGCCTTGCCTATACCTTGTCTTGCCCTGCCCTGCCTTGCCTTGCCTTGCCCTGCCTTTCCTTGCCCTGCCCTGCCCTGCCTTGCCTTGCCCTGCCCTGCCTTGCCTTGTCTTGCCTATACCTTGTCTTGCCCTGCCCTGCCCTGCCTTGCCTATACCTTGTCTTGCCCTGCCCTGCCTTGCCTTGCCCTGCCTTGTCTTGCCTTACCTATACCTTGTCTTGCCCTGCCCTGCCCTGCCTTGCCTATACCTTGTCTTGCCCTGCCCTGCCCTGCCCTGCCCTGCCCTGCCCTGCCTTGCCCTGCCTTGTCTTGCCTTGCCTATACCTTGTC
>CM054166.1:2174722-2177222 GCA_028751875.1 Rapana venosa
GTCCCTGAGAGTAAAGTTTAAAACATTGATCTCAATGGTCACTACCTCTCTCCTAATACACTTCCCACGAATCCCCGCCAATTCACCACGCATAAAACTAACCCACCATGACAGGTAAACATCAAACAACTAAATCCACGGGTGACTTAATCCAAAGCAGCCCTTTCTCCCAGAACTTACGTCACGCGCTTGACGTCATCATAGAGAAGGCGCCCCTAAATCCTTGACACTTCCGCTGCGGGGCCAGTCACGTAGTTGCAGCCCCTTGTTTGATCAAGTTCATGACGGGCCGTGACAGTTAATTTCTGGCCTTTGGAAGGTAATTATCCACACGTTTCTGTCTACTCCAGGGTGGCTGGAGTGGTACATGTTACTGCAGTAGTAAGCAGCAGGGTGGGTTGTGTCCAAAGCCCCTAGTGGTTTGGTTAGTAGTGTTTGGCGACGTTTTGTAGTACTACTACGGACAGTGTTGTGTATGCGCGGAATTCTTGGTAGGTGTTGTAGTTGTCAGGCCAGATTTGATGGGGTTTGACCATCGTTACGGGAAAGAGTGGGATAGCTCAGTGGTCAAAGCACCAAGTTGAAAAATAATAAACTTGGGAGTATGTGGGTTGCCTCGCGTATGGGTGATCATTCGTGCGCCGTGGCTTCAGTACGGTCCCCCCAGTTCACCCAGCTGTAAATGGGTACCTGCCCTCTTTAGGGTCAGGGAAGGTAAAGCAGCGAGGGAGAGGAGATGGGCGCCGCCCTCAATATGCTGGCTCCCTAGAGAAGCTGAGTTCTCTGATGCCTCGCTCCCCAACAACCGTATAGGTTATGGAACACCTTTACTTATCTTTTACTGTTTGGCTAAGTAACATATCTGTCGGTGGTCTAAAGGTAGCGCACTAGACTGCGATGAATTGCGGATACAATCCCTGCTTAATAACAAATTTCCTCCACCCCCAACCCCCCTGCTCCACTTTGAGCCTGTGTGGTGGTCTGAGTGCCAGGTCTGGTGTAGCCTACAACACACACTTAGCGCACGTATAAGAACCTACAGTAACAAGTGAGTCTTCTTCTTCTTTGCGTTGCCTGGGGCAAGTGAGTCGTCCCTGGCAAAATGATGGTGAAAAAGTCACCCTAACAGTAGGAAAAAACAACAACAGATGCAGACAGAAAAGTAAATAGATAAAGAAATATATAAAAGAGGGGCGGGGGAGGGGGGTGGGGGGCTTGCACTACTCTTGTGGCAATGTACTTTCCCCAGAGACAGCATCACGAATTTTACGCTGAGATAATATGTACTGTGACTTGAAATGATATACAATACTATACAATGCAATGCAGTACAAAACAAAACAATACAATGCAAAGCAATAAAAAACAAAATACAATGCAATGCAATACAGTACAAAACAAAACAATACAATGCAATGCAATACAATACAGAACAATACAATCCCTTTGGACCACACTATAAATCGAGGTGCCATGCTTTAACGAACGCATACAGAACATCTTGCACACACGTTAAAACCCCATCCACCTTTTGTAGAAGAGTAGGCCAGCTGTGGCCGGTGGGATGGATGACACCAACATACCCAGCATGCATCCTGCTACCTGGAGAGGGATGGGCTCCGCCAGGTTCAACTGCCTGAAAACTTCAGTGCAGTGCTCCAACCACTCCTCAAGAAGTTAAGGAAGGCATGGCCCCCCCAAAAACAAATCGGCGATATACCGTGAAGATTTTTGTTATGACTTTTATAATACCTGCTGTGAATGACAGTAAGACTGTAATATAATTATTCTGGTTGTATTGTATTGTATTGTATTGTAACGTATTGTTCCCTCGTGAGGATGCCGGGGGGGGGGGGGGGGGGGGGGGGGGGGGGGGGGGGGGGTGTCAGTAAATAGCATCCCCTTCTAGACATTCTGTGCTAGAATTTTCCCCTTTATTATCCTTCTCTTTGTTTCTGCCATGTTCCATTTCTTCCTGTCAGTGACACCTCCTTCTTGTCTACTAACTTTCTGCCTTCTTGGTCCATTCTCCTGCCTTCTTGGTCCATTCTCCTGCCTTCTTGTTCATTCTCCTGCCTTCTTGTTCATTCTCCTGCCTTCTTGTTCATTCTCCTGCCTTCTTGTTCATTCTCCCTGCCTTCTTGTTCATTCTCCTGCCTTCTTGGTCCATTCTCCTGCCTTCTTGTTCATTCTCCTGCCTTCTTGTCCATTCTCCTGCCTTCTTGTTCATTCTCCTGCCTTCTTGTTCATTCTCCTGCCTTCTTGTTCATTCTCCTGCCTTCTTGGTCCATTCTCCTGCCTTCTTGGTCCATTCTCCTGGTCCATTCTCCTGCCTTCTTGTTCATTCTCCTGCCTTCTTGTTCATTCTCCTGCCTTCTTGTTCATTCTCCTGCCTTCTTGGTCCATTCTCCTGCCTTCTTGGTCCATTCTCCTGCCTTCTTGTTCATTCTCCTGCCTTCTTGTTCATTCTCCTGCCTTCTTGTTCATTCTCCTGCCTTCT
>CM054166.1:2179722-2207222 GCA_028751875.1 Rapana venosa
GCTCTAGCCGAGGAACACATTAATTTTTTTTTTATTGATTGCTTTATTTCCTACTTACTTACATTTTCTTTTTTGTTTGTTTGGTTTTTTAAATTCTTCTTCTTCTTCTTATTCTTCTTCTTCTTCTTCTTCTTTCTTATCTATCTTCTTTTATTATTATTATTATTATCACCTCATAATCATTCATCACCATTATTATCATTATTTAACCACAGCAGAGAAATTATCGACATCAGTCCATTTCTCTGACCGCGCCACACAATTAAAATTATCTCGATGTCTCTGACCTTGAACAGCAGCACCCCCCCCCCCCCCCCCCCCCCCCCCCCCCCCCCCCCCCCCCCCCCCCCCCCCCCCCCCCCCACCCCCCTTTTTCCACCCCCACCAACCCCCACCCCCCCCTCCCCCTCACCCCCCCCCCCCCCCCCCCCCAAACCTCCCCCCCCCCCCCCCCCCCCTCCACTCACCTCCTTCCTCCCCCCCCCCCCCCCCCACCCCCCCCCCCCCCCCCCCCCCCCCCCCCCCCCCCCCCCCCCCCCCCCCCCCCACCCCCCCCCCCCCCCCCCAAACCCCCCCCCCCCCCCCCCCCCCCCCCCCCCCCCCCCCCCCCCCCCCCTCCCCTTTGCCCTTTCTGTCTGTGGTGATCAAAGCAGTGTGAAGACAACAGCCAATTATCAGCTGCCGTTTCTTTGAAGATTGACAGACGATGCCATAAACACGCTGACCACCTCTCTGACTGACCCATCACAAGTGGACTGGTCAGTGCGGGCAGTCTACCTACCGGTCAAACACACACGGTGGTCTAAGAAAGCGAAAGGTCGAGGGTTCGATTCCAAGTTCCCTCCCTCTCCCCTCCCCGTAGGAGGGATGTCCGGGGGGGGGAGGGGGGGGGGGGGGGAGCCTGTCAGTATAAAACAGCATCCCCGCCTTCTGGAAAATTCTGTGCTAGGAATTCTCTCTTTTCTTTCACTCTGTTTCTGCCTCGTTCCTTGTCTTCCTGTCACCTTCTTCTTGTCTATTTTCTGCCTTCTTGGTCCATTCTCCTGCCTTTTTTCTCAGAAAGACTTAAAAGATAACGATTCTCTCCCACGCCGAAGTCGGATGTGCTGGGCCTGACTTGTCAGGCGCTTAACGGCAGCGCGATGCATTTTCGATCATATGACAAGACAACAATAGATGCTGTCTGAGTGTTTAACGAACTAAACCAAGAAGTCTAGTTGTCTATGTGAACCACAGACTAACAGTTATGACTTGACTTCTATGTAAACCACAGACTATAATAGCTATGACTTTGACTTCTATGTAAACCACAGACTATAATAACTATGACTTTGACTTCTATGTAAACTATAGACTATAATAACTATGACTTTGACTTCTATGTAAACCACAGACTATAATAACTATGACTTTGACTTCTATGTAACCACAGCCCTTAATAACCTTTTTGACTTTGACTTCTATGTAAACCTATTGACTATAATAACTAATACTTTTGACTTTTATGTAACCACTTTGACTTAATAACTATAAACTTTGATTCTATTAAACCACAGACTATGATAACTATGACTTTGACTTCTATGAAAAACCACTGATTTATAATAACTAACTTTGAGTTTTTAAAAAACCACAGACTATGATAATTTATGACTTTGACTTTTATATAAACACGGACTATAATAAGTATGACTTTTATATAAAGCACAGACTATAATAAGTATGACTTCTATATAAACCACAAACTAATAACTATGACTTTGACTTATAGATAAACCACTGACTATGGTAACTATGACTTCTATGTGAACCACAGACTATAATAACTATGACTTTGACTTCTATGCAAACCACAGACTATAATAACTATGACTATGACTTCTATGTAAACCACAGACTAATAACTATGACTTCTATGTAAACCACAGACTAATAACTATGACTTTGACTTCTATGCAAACCACAGACTATAATAACTATGACTATGACTTCTATGTAAACCACAGACTAATAACTATGACTTTGACTTCTATGCAAACCACAGACTATAATAACTATGACTTTTACTTCTATGTAAACCACAGACTAATAACTATGACTTCTATATAAACCACAGACTATAATAACTATGACTTCTATGTAAACCACAGACTATAATAACTATGACTTTGACTTCTATGTAAACCACAGACTATAATAACTATGACTTCTATGTAAACCACAGACTATAATAACTATGACTTTGACTTCTATGTAAACCACAGACTATAATAACTATGACTTTGACTTCTATGTAAACTATAGACTATAATAACTATGACTTTGACTTCTATATAAACCATATACTATAATAACTATAACTTTGAGTTCTATATAAACCACAGACTATAATAACTATGACTTTGACTTCTATATAAACCACTGACTATAATAACTATGACTTTGACTTCTATGTAAACCACAGACTATAATAACTATAACTTTGACTTCTATGTAAACAACAGGCTATAATAACTATAACTTTGAGTTCTATATAAACCACAGACTATAATAACTATGACTTCTATGTAAACCACAGACTAATAACTATGACTTTGACTTCTATGTAAACCACAGACTATAATAACTATGACTTCTATGTAAACCACAGACTAATAACTATGACTTTGACTTCTATGTAAACCACAGACTATAATAACTTTGACTTCTATGTAAACCACAGACTATAATAACTATGACTTTGAGGTCTATGTAAACCACAGACTATAATAACTACGACTTTGACTTCTATATAAACCACAGACTAATAACTATGACTTTGACTTTTATATAAACAACGGACTATGATAACTATGACTTCTATGCAAAACAGACTATGATAACTATGACTTTGACTTCTATGTAAACCACAGACTATAATAACTATGACTTTAACTTCTATGTAAACCACAGACTATAATAACTATGACTTTAACTTCTATGTAAACAACAGGCTATAATAACTATGACTTCTATGTGAACCACAGACTATAATAACTATGACTTCTATGTGAACCACAGACTATAATAACTATGACTTTGACTTCTATGTAAACCACATACTATAATAACTATGACTTTAACTTCTATGTAAACAACAGGCTATAATAACTATGACTTCTATGTGAACCACAGACTATAATAACTATGACTTCTATGTAAACCACAGACTATAATAACTATGACTTCTATGTAAACCACAGACTATAATAACTATGACTTCTATGTAAACCACAGACTAATAACTATGACTTTGACTTCTATGTAAACGACAGACTAATAACTATGACTTTGACGTCTATGTAAACCACAGACTAATAACTATGACTTTGACTTCTATGTAAACCACAGACTATAATAACTATGACTTTGACTTCTATGTAAACCACAGACTATAATAACTATGACTTCTATGTAAACCACAGACTAATAACTATGACTATGACTTCTATATAAACCACAGACTATAATAACTATGACTTTGACGTCTATGTAAACCACAGACTAATAACTATGACTTTGACTTCTATGTAAACCACAGACTATAATAACTATGACTTTGACTTCTATGTAAACCACAGACTATAATAACTATGACTTCTATGTAAACCACAGACTAATAACTATGACTTTGACTTCTATGTAAACCACAGGCTATAATAACTATGACGTTGACTTCTATGCGAACCACAACTGAAAAATAACTATGACTAATAAACTATGACATTGACTTGTCTTCTTCCTTTAACTTCTTCAGAAGTCACTTAGGGGGCACTGCACTGACTTGGGGCAGCCAGTCTTCAGCAAAGATCCCTGTACCAACCCCTCTGCCTGCCGCCATGATTAAATCTATCAGCAATAAGAGTGGGCTCCCTTTCATCTTCAAAGGGAAGCGACTCGCGACAGTTCGATATGGGTGGAAGGGGGCACAAACATGAGATCTTGGGGGTTGGGGTGAGGTGTTTGAGGGGTGGGTGGGTGGTGGTCGGGGTGTTATCTGGGTATCAAGTGCAGGGTAGTAGTCGTAAAACAATGAGGGAGGCGCCCTGATTTGTGTACGTAGCAAGTTAGCAGGTTTTGGTGGTGGTGGTGGTGGTGGAAGTGGTGTGTGGGGTGTGTGCGTGTGTGTGTGTGCGGCGTGCGTGGTGTGGGGTGTGTGACATGGGATTTCAGGTTTTTTGTGTGTGCTTGCGTGCGTACGTGCGTGGCGTGCGTGCCTGCGTGTGTGTGTGTTGTTTTGTGTGTGTTGTGTGTGTGTGTGTTTTTGTGTGTTGTGTGAGGGAGAGAGAGGGGTGGAGTAGAGAGAAAGAGAGAGAGAGGGGGAGAGAAGAGAAGAAGAGAGAAAGGGGAGAGAGAGAGGAAAAAGTGAATTAGGTTTTCTCTTAATTCACGGCTTTTGTAGTGTGTGTGTGTGTGTGTGTGTGTGTGTGTGTGTGTGTGTGTGTGTGTGTTTGTGTGTGTGTGTGTGTGTGTGACATGGGCGTTGTGTGCATGCATGTGTGCGCGTTTCGTGCGGGGCGTGCGTGCGTGCGTGCGTGGTGCGTGCGTGCGTGGTGTGTGTGTGTGTGGGTGTGTGTGTGATGGGGGTTTCTGGTTTTTTTTTAATTCACGGCTTTTGTAGTGTGTGTGCGTGCGTATGTGTGTATGTGTGTGCATGCGTGCGCGGCGCGCGCGCGCGTGTGTGTGTGCGTGTGTACGTGTGTGCGTATGTGCGTGCGTGTGTGACATGGGATTTCAGGCTTTCTCTTAAGTCACGACTTTTGTATTGGTACAAGCTCCGTCCAACCTCAGTAGGAGCTTACTACTCTTTCCTGTGAAGAAACATTGTGTGGACATTGCCTTTTTTATATTTCTTTTCTGTTTTTTCTTTCTTTTCTTCTTTGTTTCGTCCTTATGCGATTCCCTGGGCTGACTTTATTGAGAAGGGAAAGAACGAGGAAGGGATTATCTGTCCTCCTCTCTCTCTCTCTCCTCTCTCTCTCTCTCTCTCCTCTCTTCCTCTCTTCTCTCTCTCTCTCTCTCTCTCTTCTCTTCTTTCTCTTTCTCTCTCTCTCTCCTCTGTGTCTGCGTGTGTTTTATTTTCTTTTAATTCTTTTATTTCGATGATAATGGAATAAGCACTCGTGTGTTTTTGAAAATTGTATACATCTAGTCCCCGTGTGTATGCAGTTTTGTAAATTTTATCAGTTCCCACCAGCACACAATAGCCTACTATTACTTGTGTGTGTGTGTGTGTGTGTGTGTGTGTGTGTGTGTGTGTGTGTGTGTGTGTGTGTGTGTGTGTTTCTCACTACGCGCATATATAATGTATTAAATTTCATACAAAAACCACCCTCTTTTAACACACTCTCTCACACACACAATTCCTGCTCTTTTAAGTTACATTATCACTCTATCAATCTAGGGGCTGCCCTCCCACCCCACCCACCCCCCCCATCCCACCCTCACCCCCTCCTTTGCTACCTGTCTTCCTCATTTTTTTTTTCTTTCATTTTTTTTTTATACATAACTCGTTTGAAGTAACAGCCCGAATCCGACAGATCCGCAAGGTTTAGGCAAAAGGGCATAAATCACAGTAGCAGGAGATAGCCGGTACGGCCTTTGACTTGTGACAAGTTGAAGATGTCTTTTTCCCCAGTAGGAGGGTAGAAGGGTAGGTAGGTAGAGAGGAGAGAGTTCAGAGGCTTCTGTAAAGCCCTTTGGCCTTTGCAGGAGTACCCGTGGGGGGTATTTGAAAGACAGGGTGGGGCTGGGTCTAGCCTTCTCTCTTTCTCCCTGTACCTCTCTTGATAGAACCAAATAATACGAACTCTCTCTGTCTCTGTGTGTCTCTGTGTGTCTCTGTGTTTTCTCAGTCTCTCTCTCTCTCTCTCTCTCTCTCTCTCTCTCTCTCTCTCTCCTCTCTCTCTCTCTCTCTATCGCTCGACTGTTTATGAAGAACGTGTTTTTTCTAAATATAACTGTTCCTTTTGTCACTTTTACTCGTAGTGTGGCCAAAGGCCGAAGTACAAATAAGTTATTAAACTGTTGAGTTCAGAGTTCTCTCTCTCTCTCTCTCTCTCTCTCTCTCTCCCCTCTTCCGCTCTCTCTCTCTCTCTCTCCCTCTCCTTCTTTCTCTCTCTCTCTCTCTCTCTATCTCCTCTCTCTCTCTCTGTCTGTCTCTCTCCCCCCCTCCCCCCCTCTCTCTGTGTGATGTAAATTCAGCCGTTTCCATTTTTGTTTCTGACTTTATAAAAAGTTGGGCTGATTGCTTCGTTGGTTTTTGAAATGCATGGCTGTGCGAGTGTGGATAGCGGTAGTGTAAACGTATCTTTACGAGTGATGGAAATTTTGATGTGTATAGATATGTAATTAGTCCATTTGTATTGATTGGTTGGTTTATTATGTGATAATGTGAGTATTTGATTACTTGTGTAACTAAGTGATTCAGTTTATTGTCAGCTTCATTGTGTATATGTTATACATGTCTTCATGTTTGTTTGCATGTTGGTTTACTTTTTTTCCTGAGGGCCTGGTGTAAAGAAGCCCCTGGTATATCCATTTACCCTCAATAAAACATTCCAGTTCGAGTTCTCTCTCTCTCTCTCGCTCGCTCGCTCGCTCGGTCGCTCGCTCTCTGTGTTCTTGTACGCTTTGTTTTGTCATGATCAAAATCCCTGCCACTTATTGACTACATCGAAAAGTTGAGGCCAAAACCAATATGAATATATATTTTCAGTGTTATGTAAGCATTGTCTTATCTCTATCAAACATCCCCGAATTCGGGATGCAGCTACCTTCATGGTGGGCAGAAAAGGCCGCATTCGCAAAACCTCGTCATTGGTGAACCTCAGAGCTCTAGCTGATGAATTAAAACAAATCCATGACAAGATCCTAGCAGAAGAGTCATCCTATTCCACTGAGGGAAAGAAGTAAAATGTCTTTAAAGTATAATGGCTGCCTACATTGCAAAACCAAACCAACTACAAACATCTTATTCAAGTGTACGTAGTTTTTTCTTGTTTGTTTTTATTCCTTTCTCTTATGTCTTTTTCAAAACACCACCTTTTAAAAAAGGGATGAAATGGGAGAGAATGTTGCTTTTCGTTGATTCTATCTATCTATCCATCCTCCCCCCCCCCCCTTCATCTATCTACCTATCTATCGTTGCCAAATCAAACAAACCTTCACGCTACAAAATAAATTTTCAATATTAAAAAGTCAGAACAAGTGTAAGAAAAAAACTATAATATGAAATCTTAAAAGTTCAACAACACCAAAATATTTTTTAAAAAAAGAAAAGACCCCACCCCCCCTCTCTATAAAAAAAAAAGCCCCAACAAAACAAAAAGCAACAATATAAATCAAACAAATAAACAACAGCAACAAAACCAAACGGGAAAAAAGCATACCAAAACAACAACAACAACACACACACACATCACTCACCTTGAAATTGGCCTGTCAACCACCACTAACGTAGAACTGTCCCCGCCCCACACACAGCATGCACAGATTCCACAGCCGTTCTTGCTCACACGTAGGCTAACAGTAGCAGCTGAACAGTGTTCCACTTGGACCACCACCTAGTCGAGAAGGAACAAAAAAATAAACTAAAGGTAAAAAGATAAACGCGTTCCCATAACTTATGCGGTTGTTTCGGCAGCGAGGCGTCAGAGACCTCACTTCTCCAGGGACCAGCGTATTGAGGGTGGCGCCCATCTCCTCTCCCTGGCTGCTTTACCTTCCCTGACCCTAAAGAGGGCAGGTACCCATTTACAACTGGGTGAACTAGGGGAACTGTACTGAAGCCAGGGCGCGCAAAACGGTCACCCATCCATTTGGTAACCACGTTCAATGCTGCTTAGCCTTACCTGGGGGAAAGGGTGTGTTTTGACCACTGAGCTATCCCGTCCCCTAGCTCCTGTATATAAACGACATAAGGTCTAAATTTCCTGGCTAACAACAGAGGTCTCCAGAACACAGTGGTTCAGACGTCGTATTCAAAGGCTGACTTGCTTTTCTGGCGCTCATAAATCCTATGGTCAGGGGTTCGAATCCAGGTCTAGGCAATCAATGACAAAATATACAAAACTGCATACACATGGGGATTGGGTGTAAAAAAAGCACACGAGTGCTTATTCCATTATCCTCGACATAAAAAGATAAAAAGGAGCAGAAAGGTATCCAGGACTATGATGTGGATGTGGCCTGCCTCCTTACAGTGTCATTAGTCATGATGTGGATGTGGCCTTGCCCCTTACAGTGTCAGAAGTCAGGATGTGGATGTGGCCTTGCCCCTTACAGTGTCAGAAGTCAGGATGTGGATGTGGCCTTGCCCCTTACAGTGTCAGAAGTCAGGATGTGGATGTGGCCTTGCCCCTTACAGTGTCAGAAGTCAGGATGTGGCCTTGCCCCTTACAGTGTCAGAAGTCAGGATGTGGATGTGGCCTTGCCCCTTACAGTGTCAGAAGTCAGGATGTGGATGTGGCCTTGCCCCTTACAGTGTCATTAGTCAGGATGTGGATGTGGCCTTGCCCCTTACAGTGTCAGAAGTCAGGATGTGGATGTGGCCTTGCCCCTTACAGTGTTAGAAGTCATGATGTGGGTATGGCCTTTCCCCCTTACAGTGTCAGAAGTCATGATGTGGATATGGCCTTTCCCCCTTACAGTGTCAGAAATCATAATGTGGATATGGCCTTCCCCTTACAGTGTAAGAAGTCAGGATGTGGATGTGACCTCCCTCTTACAGTGTCAGAAGTCAGGATGTGGATGTGACCTCCCTCTTACAGTGTAAGAAGTCAGGATGTGGATGTGACCTCCCTCTTACAGTGTAAGAAGTCAGGATGTGGATGTGACCTCCCTCTTACAGTGTAAGAAGTCAGGATGTGGATGTGGCCTTCCCCTTACAGTGTCAGAAGTCATGATGTGGGTATGGCCTTCCCCTTACAGTGTCAGAAGTCATAATGTGGATGTGGCCTCCTCCTTACAGTGTCAGAAGTCGTAATGTGGATATGGCCTTACCCCACTACAGTGTCAGAAGTCATAATGTGGATATGGCCTTACCCCACTACAGTGTTAGAAGTCATAATGTGGATGTGGCTTTACCCCACTACAGTGTTAGAAGTCATAATGTGGATGTGGCCTTACCCCACTACAGTGTTACAAGTCATAATGTGGATGTGGCCTTTCCCCCACTACAGTGTTAGAAGTCATAATGTGGATGTGGCCTTACCCCACTACAGTGTCAGAAGTCGTAATGTGGAAAGTGGCCTGGCCCCCCTACAGTGTCAGAAGTTGCACATGCTGAAACACTGGCTAGAAGAGGGCTTCTTCTCTGAACATCTACTGCTGCCCATCTCTCCCTACAGTTTTCTGTCTTTGGTTGGCAATGTGGCTAGCATCCTAAGCTTTGCCCATTTATTCATTTATCTATTTTAATTATTTCCGGAGATTATGGATTCATAAGCACTCATGTAGGCCTAATTTATATATATACATCCAGTTCCACCGTGTGCATGCAGTTTTGTCATCCATTCCTGTCGCACACAATGGCCTACTCTCCCGAAAGGCGGATCAGGGTTTTGCGCAAGATGTTCTGCGTGCGTGTGCACAGTAGATGGGAGTCTCATCCGAAGGACTTTCTGGGGAGTGGTGTCGACACTGATGGAGAACGGGATAGCCTGGTTGGTTAGAGCACTGCGCTCGTGATCTACTGACCCGGGTTCGAATCCCGTTCGAGGGGATATTTTCCCCTTAACATTCAGTGCCGACTCTACTCCCCCCAAAAGTCCTTCGGATGAGACTATAAACCGAGATCCCGAGTGTAAATGCACGCAGAACATCTTGCGCACGTTTAAAGCTGTTCCGCTTTTCGGAAGAGGCTATTGTGTGCCGGTGGGAACGGATGACAAAATGTACAGAAGTGCATACACACGAGGATTGGGTGTTAAAGAGCACACGAGTACTTAATTCCATTATCCTCGAAATAAAATAAATAGATAGATAAGTAAAATAGCCAATGGGGAAATCCCATTGAACGGGTCTTTCGAATCCTTGTTGAATGAATGAAAAGTGTACAAAAGCTCACTCACACACACACAACACAGCAACAACAACAAAGAAACACATCACACAAGCCACCTCTCAGAGGGTGTATCACTTTTGTCTAATGCCACTATTTTGTGAAGAGACGTAAAATTGAAGGCCGCACTACACTACAAACACACAAAGAGATGATTATAACTGATGTTTGCTCGTTTTGTTGTTGTTGTCTACTTGACTTCAATGGCAATAAAATATTCTGAATCTGAATCACATCACACACACACTTCAACCACCACAGAAACACACCACACAGGCCACCTTTGGTTAGGTGTGCATCACTTTATTTACAGACTAGGAATGTCGAGAGTATGTACCCATGCAGCATGCAATCTTCAGTGCATCTGATGGCAACGGCAGTGCCTGGCTCGTGCTGAATTTACACTGTACACAACATTGCTTTACACAGTTTTTTTTTTTTTGCTTTACACAATTTCTTGTACAACATCTTTTATTTTACAATTTCCTCCCACACGTCCGTGGTGTGTTTTGTGTGTGTGTGAGTGTGTGTGTGTGTGAGTGTGTGTATGTGTGAGTGTGTGTGTGTGTGTGTGTGAGTGTGTGTGTGTGTGTGTGAGTGTGTGTAGTGTGTGTGTGTGAGTGTGTGTAAGTGTGTGTTGTGTGTGTGTGTAAGTGTGTGTGTGTGTGTGTGTAGTGTGTGTAGTTGTGTGTGTAGTGTGTGTGTGTGTGTGTGTGTGTGTGTGTGTAAGTGTGGTGTGTGTGATGTGTGTGTGTAGTGTGTGTGTGTGTGTGTGTGTGTGTGTGTGTGTGTGTGTGTGTTGTGGTCTGTCTGACTTCTTTTCGTCAGTGTCCATCTTTCATTCACACGTATTGATTCTCTCTCTCTCTTGTCTGTCTATATGTATGTCTATCTTTCATTGACACTTTAAAAAACAATTCTATCTTGTGTCTGTATTGTATTGTATTGTATTGTATTGCATTGTATACCATTATTAAGTCACAGCAGATTTCTCCGCGTGAAATTCGGGCTGCTCTCCACGGGGAGAGCGCGTCGCCACTAGAGCAGCGCCACCCATTTTTGTGTGTCTGCAACTGTACGTTTCTCTATCCGAGTGGCTTTTTTCTTCAAAATTACGCCAGGGACACCTACTTGTTGCCGTGGGCTCTTTTACATGCGCTTAATAATTATGTGTAACACACGGGACCTAGGTTTATCGTCTCATCCGAAAGACTAACACCCAGACCACCACTCATGGATAGGGGGAAAAGTTTCGGGCCCAAACGGGGATCAAACCACCGCACACTTCCAACCCGGACTTTTCGCTTTTTAGGCAGGTGCGTTACATCTAGACCACCGATCTGTCTGTTTTCATGTCTGCCTGTCTTTCATGCACTAATTTTGATTCTCTATAATATTTGTCTGTCTGTCTTTTATTCATACATTCTGTTTCTCTCTCGTGTCTGTCCGTCTAGCCGTTCCCTTGTTTTTGATTCTCTCTCTCTCTCTCTCTCTCTCGTGTCCGTTTGTCTGCATGTTCTTGTCTGTCTCTCGATTTTTCAGTCTGTCTATATGTCTGTCTGTTCAAAAGGCAATGCAAAAAAGAATCTGGCTCGTAAAATTTTTCAACTTCTGTACTCCCCTCTTTCTCTTCGCTTTAACGTCTTTCCACTTTAAGTGATATTAGACGATAGGGAAAGGGATTTTTTGGGGGGGGGGGGGGGGGGGGGGGAGCAAACAAAGAATATGTACAAATGAGTATGTTTACACTCTCTTTCTCTCTGTCTGTCTCTACGCAAGTATGAAAAATATCTTAGAAACTAGTATTTCAACAGTGAGAAAATTTGGACTTGTTAGAACTATTACTTGCTATTGGTTGTATGACTGTGTAAGAATGAGTTGAGTGCAAGCGCTTTGATTTGTCTGTGCAAGATACAGCGCTATATAAATTCCATGTATTATTATTATTATTATTATTAAAAACCCGACTGTGGCCATTGTCACTGTTGTCATATTCCGTCCATCCGTCGCTCTCTCTCTCTCTCTCTCTCTCTCTCTCTGTCTCTCTCTCTCATACTCATTGACATTTGCAAAGAACAGATTGGTTCGTGTCATGCACAGTACATCCGTAAAACGAACATCAAATTTAAAAACAACAAAAAAACAACAAAAAACATAAAAACCAAACATGCATGCAGCATTCAATTTTTTTTTTTTTTACCTTGAAGGATGATTTAAAGGAGTGAGGGGGAGGAAGGGGTTTGCAAGCATTTTTGACCCAGAAAATTACATCTGCAAATTCTTTATTAACAAACCAGTAAATAAACAGGAAAACTATCAAGGACAACAAACACTCATAATAATGCATAGTGTAAAGCACAATGTGAAAGGAAAAAAAATGTGTTGTGTAACAGGTTTATAAAAAAAAAGAAGTTAATATTCAATTTCTCCAAAACCATACTCCTTAAAATTAAATCATTATTTTCCCATGTGGGAAATCCGGAGTCCTTTTCAGTATAAATAGCATCCCCACCTTCTGGAAATTCTCTGTTAGAGATTTCCTCTTTTCTATCACTCCCTTTGTTTGTCTCCTCCCCCCTCACCTCTCTATCTCCCCTCTGTCTCTCTTGCTTAAATTTGCCTACCCAGCCCATTCTCCTGCCCTTTTTTTGGTGGAAAATGCAAATCTGAATTTTATTTTCTTATGAACTTTCTGATGATCTGTCCTGAAGTCTGAGAGTGTGGGCTGAGGCCAGCAGTGGGCAGACCTCCTGCAGAGTGACAAGTACAGGAGAAGACCTGGCACTACACATTCTATGTAACATGGTCATCATTTATGGCAGAAAACGCATAAAGACCATCACAAACATACTGAAGCGTTTTGATAAACTGCATATTTTGCAGTGCTACACTTTGTCTCTTTTGTCTTCCAAATGAAGGTAATGGCGTCAACTCCAATCATGCTATTTATAGCCCTGCCGACCGCAGGGGGCCACATCAGGGTTGTCAGTAACGTTGTCAAAACTGTTTTTAACATAAGGCACTAATGTTTATTGCTCTGTGGACCATAGGGGCCATATCAGGGTTGTCGGTAACATTCTCAAACTATGTTGTTGTCAACACAGGCACTAAGAAATGGGTCAACATTCTTGATATAAATAACCTTTTTCATAATAATAAAAAAGGATAAACCGTACATCCACTTTTGTCACACATATAGCTTTATTAAGGCACAGGACAACAATAATTACTAAGAAAACCTATCCTAACTAATCTTGTGGTCAATACTCATTTTTTAAAAACGTACAGATACACATAATTATAAGCACACAAAGAGGAACTCACAAACATACACAGAGAATCCCAAACACTCTGACCTAAAATTAAAAAAAAGGAAGAAAAATAATGCAAGAAACTACACGGGTCAAGAACATAACAGAAGCGAAAGCTCTGAAAAGCTACTTAAATTTTTTTTTTTTAAGCACTACAATGGATGCGACAAATCCAATATGCACGAGAGAAAAATTTTTTTAAAATACAAAGATACTAAAAACCAAACTAAACAACAACCAACAAAAAAGCAAAAATGTCGAAGACAAACCAATGGGCGTATTTTCCATAGTACCCCACGGTTGCGCTAAAAAAGTAAGTTTTCTTATCATAAGAACGATAGTAATATAAACAATTTCAAAAGCCAGCGTGGTCAGATTTCCTGCAAAGCTAACGAACAAACTGCCCAACCGAAAAAAACAAAACAAACCAACAACAAAACCCAAACTGCCCAACAATATGAAAACCATAACAACAACCAAAATCAAAGCATCAACCGAAAAGCAAAACTTGCACGAACAATTTTCAGCTTTTACCTAAATGACAGACTGGCCTTGTTGACACAATCTTCAGCTTTCTTTACTTTGGCTGCAAAGAAAAACAAAACAAAGAGATGAACACAGTTATGTATACGAACTCAGTGGCTGCTCTTTTGTGTACAATCATACACTTTGACATTCACATTGAAAATAACTTCCCCCCCCCCTCCCAACACACACACACTTTGCACATTCTCCATGAAGAAGTATGGAGAATGTGCAAAGTTGATGATCTGAAGTCTGTAGCTAGTACCAATAGACTGCGCTGGTTTGGGCACTGAAGTCTGTAGCTAGTACCAATAGACTGCGCTGGTTTGGGCACGTTCAACGGAAAGCAGACCACCACATCATAAAAAGAGCAATGAACTTCGTAGTGGATGGAAAGAGACCAAAGGGAAGACGTAGCAAAACCTGGGCTGCCTGTATTGCAGGTGATCTTAGAGAAAGGGGCATAAATAAGGAGGAAGCTCAAAACAGAGAGAGATGGAGAGGGCTCATCAATGTCAAACCTCCCTTGGGAGAAACATGACAAAAAGGATGAAGAAGAAGAAGAAGAAGAAAGCACACACACACACACACCACACCATACATTCAAAGCACCCAAGTCCTCATATCACACACACACGTACACGCGCGCGCGCACACACACAACTTCAAAAGTACAAACAGCACAAGCGCGTTTTGTGCGATAGTTGCATAGTATGTAAAACATGAAAAGTATATTTCACAAAAAAACCCTGATGTACACAGATCTATATATCAATCTTTTGTGCAAAACCCTGATGTACACAGATCTATGCATCAATCTTTTGTGCAAAACCCTGATGTACACAGATCTATGCATCAATCTTTTGTGCAAAACCCTGATGTACACAGATCTATGTATCAATCTTTTGTGCAAAACCCTGATGTACACAGATCTATGTATCAATCTTTTGTGCAAAACCCTGATGTACACAGATCTATGTATCAATCTTTTGTGCAATGTCCTTGAAAAAAACCCATTTTTAGAATTCTTCAAGAAATGTGCCACTATTACAAGAACCAGAAACATGAGAATTTCCATGGCCAAAAAACACACCTCAGCATTGCATGCGGTGTGCAACATGCAGACGACATTTCTGTACATACATATATACATCGACGTAGATTGTGCAGCCTTGCTATTGCCAATTCATAATAACACAGTATAGCATCATCAATTCTCAAGACAAGAGTGATGTTTACGCAAACAGACAATTTACAAGACATGGAGAGACACAGACAGACAGACAGACAGAAGCAGAAAAACAAAAATATGGATAGCCATCAGACAAAACAAGACAAGACGGACAAGACAAGACAAGATGGACAGACAAAAGACACAAGACTTGAAGTTAGGTATTTTATTTTCAGCCTTTTACAAAAGCTCTCTCACTCCTCCATCCCCCCTCCCACTCTCTCTCCTCCTCCACCCCCCCCCCCCCCCCCCCCCCCCCCCCCCCCCCCCCCTCACAATTGTTTACCAAAACGGAGGGTCACTTCCCACAAGAGATTGGACGGAATTTAGACCATAATTATTACACACAGCACAATGACTAGGTTGGTGGAATAATTACACCGTACGAATACAGAAAAAAAAAGAAACCTCTTCTTCAGGCAAACTCAGAAGAAACATGTTTCTTAAGCAAGTATCGAACAGTCTCCATAAGGCAAATCAAGAACAACCGTCTTCATGCAAATGTTTGAAAATTTTCCTAAACAAAGTAAGAAAACATTTTGTACGCGAGTTTAGGAGTTTTGGGAATGGCGCCGTAATGATCATGCAAATTTAACTAGCCACCTTCGTGCGGTGAGTGCGCTACTAGGATTTTTTTCGGACTCCGGCTGGCTCCTACCCAGAGTAGTGGGAAGACTCCTTCGAAGAGACCCACAGTCAATCACAAGAACAGCATTGCACTGGACCCCAGAAGGAAGGAGAAAGAAAGGAAGACCAAAAGCAACGTGGAGGAGAACTGTAGAAAGTGAGATGAAAGCCATGCAGCACTCTTAGGGATCAGTGACTAGGTTGGCCCAGGATAGGCAGGAGTGGAAGCGCTTTGTTGCTGCCCTACACACCGCTGGGTGTAATGGCTAATGATGATGATGAGTGGGAAGATTTGGGACCGTACAGTGTAGCTTCATCCACTCTACGGTTGCAATGTCGAGAGTGTTGGTCAAATGACATGATGACCAACACTGCGGGTGTCTGTGTCTCCCGGGCTCTGTCGAAGCCGCGATGTATTATGATAGGAAGCGTAGAGTACAGCCCTGTTAAGTAGTCTCAAGGCACATGCACTTCCACAGTATCATCATGACATCATCCTCATCATACAATTTTTAAAAATAACCTTCTCTTTAAAAAAAATTTTTTCCCCTTTCGCGGATTTCCGCGATTTCACGGAGATGTACTATGCCTGGACTCTAATATCACTTTGAGTAAACAGACGTTAAACTAAAGAAACAAAACAAAACCACACAAACAAAACCACCAAAAACAAAGTAATCTCAGGAGTATTAAGAAGTAAGACTTCTCATTCCTCAAACCATGCAAATTTTACATTTTTAAATGCTCCACAACCAATACCTGGCCACTCATACATAAAAAAAACAGCGCAATAAAAAAAAAAAAAAAACAGACAAAAGTGAAAAACTTCAACTGTCCTCTTCGTGTCTGTTTCAATCTCCACTGGGATATCTCAGGAGTGTTTGCTAACAAATGCTGAGACCGGAAAGTTGAGTCCGGGCTAGTCCAGAGGAACAGTACTCCTTACTGTGCTCTCCAATTGCCGTCACTTCACTAAAAAATTTCCTCATTTCCGAATTTTTTGCCCCCTCTAATCTTGAATCACTTTCAGAATAATGAAGAAATGCGGGTCTGGTTGTTCCTTGCCAGAATAATAAAAAAAAAAAGATAAAATAAGAATAAAACACACAAAAAGCAACCAACCCCAAACAAACCACAAAAAAACGACACCCCCCCCCCCCCCCCCCCCAAAATGACAAAAATAAAATACCCCAATCTCTTCTAAAACACGTTGAAAGATTTCATCTTTCTTGGGTTTCTGTTCTTTTTCTTCTAAATCTTTCATCATGTTCATAACGATGCAGAGTTTGGATAGATCTAGATCTAGTTACCTGCATTGACTATTGTATGTCCACTTCAAGTTGCTTCATAAACTGTCGTCTGTTTCCAATTTTCTGGTGTATAAAGAAGAAGAAGAAGAAGAAGAAAAACCCAGGTACTAAAGTCGTCTTTTGGCGGGATCATCAGTTGACGACAATGGTTCGATGTTGAACAAGTTGAATGGCGTCTTCGAGTTAGGTCTGTATGGCGTAGAGTTGAATGGCGTCTTGAGTTACGTCTGTTGGGGAAAAAAGAGAGACAATTTTGGACTTCAGATCTAACATCGTGTGCCAGAAAGTAAAAAAATATATAATTTGATTCCCAAAAGAACTGACGCGTTAAATCTCAAAAAAAACCTTTATCCATGCACCCCAAATTAAATAAATAAAATTAAAATCACTTTAAACGTTGATGATTGTGTTGTGTGTTTGGGTTGTTGTTTTGTGTGTGCGTCTAATTTCTTCACATTTACAGTCGATCGAGTTTAGGATGATCTAGACGATATAATGAAAGTGTATTGGTTAAAGAGGGAAGAAGGGCTTGAAGGAGAAAAGTTTCGAAATATTCTGTGTTGGAGTTATGTTAGTTGAAAAAAAAGACAAAACCCAGTACTAAAGTCTCTTGCGATCAGTAACAAGTTCCAATAACAATAATGCCTCCTTATAGCCTTACGCCGAGATAATGCGCTGATTACTCGTGGAAAAACAGAACAAACTGATAATAAATCGTGGTACATTATTTAACGACATAATATAAACTCAATCAAGTGAACATGAAACTTTATCTGTAATTCTTATATTCAAGTGGGATTGATGCAATTAAAATTTAAGATATGGTAAAAGCTAACTTGAATTGTCAAGTATTTCAGTGATGTTCGAATGTGTGTGTGTGTGTGTGTGTGTATTAGTTTGTTTGTTTTGATCGAGTGATATGGAATTAAGCTCGTGTATTGAGTTGGATGATGTGTGGGGTGTGTGTGTGTGTGTGTGTGTGTGTGTGTGTGTGTGCGTGCGTGCGTGCGGTGCGTGCGTGCGTGCGTGCGCGCGCGTGTGGATGTCATTGTTGAATATTAGTGTGTGTGCAGTGTCTTATGTGAGTTACTGAGAGGGTTTATAAAATAATAAAAAAATTTCATTTGTTTCTTGTGATAGCAAAATTTGGAAAGGTTCTTTACTGTCTGTCTATTCTTTTGGGGTTTTTTCTGTCACATACACATTTCATTTCATTTCAATCACTTTCAGTCATGAGATTTCTCTGCGTGAAATTCGGGCTGCTCTCCCCGGGGAGAGCGCGTCGCCACAAGAGCAGCGCCACCCCTTCCCCCCCCCCCCCCCCCCCCCCCTTATTTTTTTGGTCTGCAACTGTATTTGTTTCCCTATCAGAGTGGCTTTTTTCTAAGAATTTTGCCAGGACAATTCTCTTGTTGCCGTGGTTCTTTTACGTGCGCTGAATAATTTTGTGTAACACACGGGACCTCGGTTTATCGTCTCATCCGAAAGACTAGCGCCCAGACCACCACCGCTCATGTGTCTAATGGATGGGGGGAAAGTTTCGGGCCCAAACGGGATTCGAACCACCGCACACTTCCCACCCGGGCTTTTCGCATTCTAGACAGGCGCGTTACCTCTAGACCACCGATCCACACACACAGAACCACACAGTCTCACACACGCATACACGCACAGACACTATCTCTTTCACACTCACACACACCCACCCCCACATCCATCCAACCCAATCCCCCCCCCCCCCCCCCCCCCAACACACACACACACACACTCACTCACATCTCACACTCACCTGAGGAGCTTTTTGATATGTACACCTGTGACCGTTGAGAGTACGGATCTGACAGAAACCTTTCCCGCACAACTCGCACCTGTGAGGCTTCACCTTGGCGTGTGTGTACCTGTAACCACACACACAGACAGACACACTGACCGACCGACTGACTGACAAAACCTGACTTCTCCCTGTCTTTTAATCCTTGAAGAGTCAATGGGGACACTGCAAACAGAAAACTCAGAGAGGAGATAATGGATTTATCCTGAGAATTTCTATAAATTTTGTATCCCAGTCATGGGACGGGATATCTCAGTGGTCAGAGCACTCGCTTTCCCTAAGCTAAGGTTAAGCAGCATTGAGAGTGGTTACCAAGTGTATGGGTGACCGCCTTGCCCACCTTGGCTTCAGTACAGTCCCCCAAGTTCACCCAGCTGTTAATGGGTACCTGCCCTCTTTAGGGACAGGGAAGGTAAAGCAGCGAGGGAGAGGAGATGGGCGCAGCTCTCAATATGCTGGCCCCTGGTGAAGTTGAGGTCCCTGACATCTTATTCTCCAACGACCACAAAGGTTTATGGGAACACCTTTGCAGAATTTTGCCTCATGGTGGGGGGGGGGGGCGGGGGCATGGAAGAAAATTCCATTTGCTCAGACCCCCCCAAAAAAACAACAAACAAAAAAAAAAAAACAAAAAATAATAACACCCCCCCCAAAAAAAAAAAACCCACCACCACCCTCCCCCCAAAAAAAGAAAAGAAAAAAGAAAACGCAACAAGAAAAAGAACCCAAGTAAACAACTGACCTTTTGATACAAACATCAGACATAATATTTGCCTTAACTCTAATCTTTTGACACTAACATCAGTCATACTATTTGCCTTAATTCTTGATATTTTGACACAAACATCCATTCACACTATTTTCCTTAACTCTCGATCTTTCGACACAGACATCAGCCATACTATTTGCCTTTAATTCTGATCTTTTCACTCACACACACACAACCACACACACACCCACACACACACTCAGCCATACTACTCGCCTTAACTCTTTGATCTTTTGACACGAAACATCCAAGTCAAACTATTTGCCAATCTTTTGACACAACACACACACACATCAGCCATACTACGTTTGCCTTACTTATGGTCTCTCAGGTGGTCCTGTCTGCGGAAAGCCTTTTGGCAGACGTCGCAGGGGAAGGGCCGCTCGTCTGTGTGCGTCCTCTCGTGGATCAGCAGATTGTAGGACTTGGAGAACTGCCGCTGACAGTACTTGCAGATGAACTCCTTCTTTGGCCTGTCCAACAAAAGTGACAATCAATAAGAGTGAGCAGACATAGAACAGCAACTAGAGCTGAGCAAAACACTATAGAGCTAGCAGACAATATAGACAGCTGAGCAGGCAAATATAGAGCTGAGCAGACACCATAGAACTGATCAGACAATATAGAGCTGAGCAGACAACAATAGAGAGCTGAGCAGACAATAGCGAGCTGAGCAGACAATAATATAGAGCTGAAAAGACAATATACAGCTGAATAAACAATAGAGAGCTGAGCAGACAATAATATAGAGCTGAAAAGACAATACACAGCTGAATAAACAATAGAGAGCTGAGCAGGCAATAATATAGAGCTGAGCAGACAATATAGAGCTGAGCAGACAAATAGAGCTGATCAGACAATTATAGAGCAGAGATAGACAAGAGACAAAGAAGCTGAGCAGAGCAATATAGAGCGAGCAGACATATTAATAGAGCTGAGCAACACCAATAAGAGCTAAGCAGAAAAAATATAGAGCTAAGCAGACACAAAGAGAGCTGAGCAGAGAATATAGAGCGAGCAGACATAATAATTATAGAGCTGAGTAGACAATATAGAGCTGAAGCTACAGACAATATAGAGCTGAGCAGACAAATAAGAGCTGAGCAGACATAGAAACGAGCAGACAATAGAGAGCTGAGCAGACAATAGAGAGACAATACCAAGCTGAGCAGACAATATAGAGCTGAGCAGACAATATAGAGCTGAGCAGAAATATAGAGCTGAGCAGAAGTATAGAGCTGAGCAGAAGTATAGTAAGCTGAGCAGACAAAAAGAGCTGAAGACAAAGAGATATAGATTAGAGCTGAGCAGAAGATATAGTGTAGAGCTGAGCAGACAATACAGAGCTGAGCAGACAATAGCTGAGCAGAGAATATAGAGCTGAGCAGAGAATATAGAGCTGAGCAGAGTATAGAGCTGAGCAGAGGATATAGTGTAGAGCTGAGCAGACAATACAGAGCTGAGCAGAGGATATAAAGTGTAGAGCTGAGCAGACAATACAGAGCTGAGGAGAGTGGGTTTTTTTCTTCTTTGAACGCTCTGATTGCAACTACTGTTATCTGCCTTATGGGCAAAAATGTGCTGCACTACAGTTTTAAACACCTGACAACAAATCAGGCCCAGCGCATTCAACTTCGGCGTTGGGATAGAACAGACGAGAAGGAGATGACAGGAAGAAAAGGAACAAGGCAGAAACAAAGAGGGGGATAGAAAAGAGGGAATTCCTACCACAGATTTTCCAAAAGGTGGGGATGTTATCTATACTGATAGGCCCATGGGGAGAGAGGAAAGAATGGTTTCAGAAAAGTTCGGACGTAGAGGGGACTCGAACCCGCAAACTGTGACCTTCTAGGCTGATGCCTTATCCCTGATGCGCTTACCTTCTTGCTCTCCTCTTCGGTTTGTTCAGAGCAGAGGTGGGGGTCTGCTGCAGACGGGAGCCTGAAGGCAACGGATGCTGAAGATGGTGATGACTTTGAAATAAGTTGAACATGTGGTTGTACCTGTAACAACAACCAATGGAGAGATTAATGTATATATTTCGTTTTTAAAAAGACAATACGTATGGCACGTGCATATGCGCGTGCACACGAAGGTGCAGAATGCTAGCACACACATATATGGAGAAAAGGAACTGGAGGATATTCCTCTGCAGGTGCATGCTGGGTATGTTCCTGCTGTCAAAACCCACGCAACGCTAGGATCTTTGACCTACATAATTTGTGTAATCCTCTCTTTGACTGTGGGGAAAAAAATGTTTTTGCAAACTTCTTGGCATCTCATGCAGACATCACATAACCAACAAGGACGTAAAAACAGAGTTGAAAACGCCCTTCAGGCCAATGAAGAACTCCTGACTTCAGTGGAAAAACGCTAACTGAAGTTGTTCGGGCACGTCACACGAACATCTGGACTGGCCAAGACTGTCCTACAGGGAACAGTACAAGGAGGGAGACGAGAGAAAACGATGGGAAGACAACATCAGAGAGTGGACTGGCCTTGAATGGAACGACTTGCTACAGAAAGCTGAAAATAGTGAGGAGTGGAGGAAGGTGGTTGCAATATCTTCAGTGGTATCCCAACAGTCTACTTGATGACCAAAAAAAACCGGGTGCATACTATTGGTGAATCTCGGAGCTCTAGCCGAGGAACAGTTGCACTAAGAGTAGACACGTTTAGACACATACCATTGCCATTGCATGACAACAATCCGAAATTTAAGTGAGACAAGAAATGTAATCAAAAATACATACACTCTAGATGTAATGAAAAATCCACGAAAACACACTAAATGTAATGAAAACTACACACAAAAACACATTAAATGTAATTTTTAAAAATCCACAAAAAGACACTAAATGTAATGAAAACTACACACACAAACACACTAAATGTTGTTGTTGTTTTTAATCCACAACACGCAAATGTAATGAAAAAACACAAAAACAGACTAAATGTAATTTTTTTAAAAACCCACACAAAAACAGACTAAAATACCCCCCCCCAAATAACAAACAACAAACAACCAAACAAAACCAATCCACCAACAAAATCCACCAAAACAATACACTAAAATGTAATGAAAAATCTACACAAAAACCACACTAAATGTAATGAAAAATCCACACAAATGAAAAATCACGAAAACACAGTAAATGTAATGAAAATCCACAAAACACACTATATGTATTGAAAATCCACAAAAGACACTATATATAATGAAAAAAACACAAAAACACACTAAATCTTTTTTTTTTAATCCACAAAAACACACTAAATGTAATGAAAAATCCACGAAAACACATTAAAAAGCAATTGCTGAGCCCAACAACACACAAGAGGGAGCACAGACAGAACTGCGTACATTACATGTATTCGTAATCTAAAATGGTTTGCATTTATCAATAAATTCAGTTTCAATAATGTTTATTGCTATTATTGGTTACCCCTCTGTCGCCATATAATCATCATTATTACCTTACATTACATTACAATAATGTGAATAAATCAACGGCAACAGGTTGTGGAACTAAACTGGGTAATATACATACAATGTCCAAAAGGAAAGGGGGTCGTGGGTGGGGGAGGGGGGAGGTGGAGGGGGGGGGGGGGGGGAGAGAGTGACGGGGAAAACTAACATCTGGAAGACTGGATAAGAGAGAGGAAGGGCGGTGGGTATGAATGAGGGAAGGAAAAGCAAGGTGACCAAAAAAAAAAAAAAAAAAAAAGATTCATAGAGGGAGGGGGATGGAGGAGGAGGGAGAAGGTGGTGGGGTGGTAGTGGTGGTATACGTGAAGGTGGGAGGTAGAGAGAGAGGGGAGAGAGAGGGGGGGGAGAGGGGGGGGGAGGAGAGGGGGGGTGGGGGGAGGAGAGAGGGGAAGAGGAGAGGGGGGGAAGGAGGGGGGAGAGGGTCGAGGGGAGGGAGGAGAGAGAGAGGAGGGGGGGGGGGGGGGGGGGAGGAGTATGCTACCAGAAAAAAAAGTTTCCCACGTTAGACAGCCCCCTGCAATGGACAGGTCGTTGAGAGAGAGAGAGAGAGAGAGAGAGAGGAGAGAGAGAGAGAAGAGTGAGGAGAGAGAGAGCGAGCGCACGCGCGCGCGTGTGTGTGTGTGTGCACAATGCATGCTTGCATGTGTGTGCCTGTCTTTTGCGCGCGCGCGTGTGCGTGCGTGTGAGGGTGGGGGGGGGGGGGGGCAGAGTGTGAGAGAGAGGGGGGGGGGGGGGGGGGGGCGTTTTCTTGCAACAAAACTGACGTGATATACAAAAATGAATCATACGTATCAATTTTACCCAAATCCTTCAAGACATAAAAGATGGCAAAAGGGTGGGGTGGGGTGGAGTTGATTTTGTTTTGTTTTATTTGGTGCTTTTTTGTTTTGTTTTTGTTTGTTTGTTTGTTGTTGTTGTTGTTTGTTTTTTTTTTTGGGTTTTTTTTTTGGGGGGCGCTGTCACAATCGCAAAGCAAGCAACAAAATGACTTCATGTTACATCTCTCCCCCCTCTCTCTGTGTCTCTTGTCTCTCTCGTCTGGCTCTCCTTTTTCTTTCTGATTTGTGTGTGTGTGTGTGTGTGTGTGTGTGTGTGTGTGTGTGTGTGTGGTTCGTTTTAAAGTGAAACCAACACCCTGTCAGTGTGTGTATGTGTTTTGTGTTGTGTGTGTGTGTTGTTGTGTGTGTGTTGTGTGTGTGTGTGTGTCTGTGTGTTTTGTATGTGTGCGTGTGTGTGTGGTGTGTGTGTGTGTGTTGTGTGTGTCTGTATGTATGTGTGTTGTGTGTGTGTGCGCGTGTGTGTGTGCATGTGTCTGTGTGTTCGCAAAGTGTATCAACTAACAGATACGCTCCAACTCAAGACACCAAGCGCCACACACACACGATGTATCTTTTCAACACCTCCCTCCCCTTATCTATCTAGACAAAGATATTGATAGCAAAGCGACCAACCCTTCACACACACACACACACACACACTTCCCCTCCCTCCCATCTAAAAAAAACCAAACCCCACCCAACCCCCCCCCACAAAAAAAACCCCACACCACACCCCACACTCCCGACGATTGAAACCGCCGACAAATGATGAAGAAACAGCTGTTCCACTTTTTTTTCCTCTTTCCCTCCCCCCCCCCCCCCCCCCCTCCAGTGCCGTTTCTCATGCAGCACTGTATACATATATACGTGACACAAACACGAGAATGAACAAGCCCCCCCCCCCACCCCCCCTAATTTTTTCTTTCTACTTTTTTCTTCTGTTTATCACAAGCAGATCGGCTTACCACGCAGTTGGTAACGAATGCAATCGGAAAACTTCGGCCTCGCGCCCTTCTCCTCCCTGCGCGTGCTCGGCGGTGACGTCAGCATCCCTCGTGGCCGATTCAGCCAGGCGGGCAAAATCAAACCTTGTTTTGGCTGGGGTTGCCTCCCTTGGGGACTCTCCTGCGCAAGAAAAATATATATATTAAAAACAAAATGTTTGTGGTTTTTTTTCTTTCTTTCTTTCCAGTTTTAATTCGAAGTTGTTGTCTTAATTTCGTTCGTGATGGTGTAAGAGGTAAAATACCTTATGTTGTGAAGAAAAATAAATTAATTTAAAAAAAAAAAAGCTTTTAGAAAGTATGAAACAAATGCTGTTTTGTCTTGAACTCAAGTGTTCTTATGCATCATTAATGAACAAATAATAAACAAACGAGTATCGTGGAATAAATTGGGGGGGGGGGGGGGGGGGGGGGGGGGAAACAACAGATGAAAAATTTTGTATGACAGTAAGAGGAAGAGGAACAAGAAACGATTTTTTTCTTCATTAAAAATTCTGGAGACTGAAAACTATGACAGATCATGGTGGTTTAACACAAACAAAATATGACAAACATGTTACAAACAAAACAAAAAAATCACTTACTTTTTGCTAAATACTTTTTAAAGGGGCAAATATCCAAGTTATGATAAATGCTTCATTTAGGGTGGGGAAAAAACTATGTGCTACCAACATCAACTTACATGAACAATTTCAAAGACTTTCTTTTCAACAATAAAACTCCAAACTACCTTATCACCTTAAATAAAACCGTTGACAATATTCACACAAACTACCATGCATCTTCCCAATTTACACACACTTTATTGTGTGTGTGTGTCTACCATGACCAATGTGACAGGCACTCTCGTTTTCCATTTCCAGACACAGAAAGCCAGTTCTTATCACCCCAGATGGGCCGGCTACAACTAGTGTAGGCAATTATCCTCCGGTGATTAAAAAAAGAATACATCTTCCTCAAAGCCACATGATTCTTCTACATGACAAAGAAACTGAACGCTTGCTTCACGTCCTCCTTTCGACACCAGAAACCTCCAAATCTGGCGTGAGAGAGACAGAAACAGAGAGAGAAGGGGGTGGGGGGTGGAGATAGAGAGAAGGGGTGGGGTGGGGGGTTGAGACTGAGGGGTGGAGTCTGGGGAAGTGTGTTTAAAAAAACAAGGTTTCCCACGTTAGACAGACCCCGACAATGGACAGGACGTTTCGCAATTAGCCCTCAGATAGTACGCACACTCGTGTTTTCTAATAAAAGTGGCAACACTACCCTCGGGGGCCCATGCAGGGGGGTGAAGGGAGGGACATTTTGACGGATGATGTTTACCAACATAAGGGCAACTCCACTCCACACTCTGCAGTCCTGAACAAAACCTCTGGGAAAGCTGGTCGTATATCAGCCCTGAGGGTCGTCTGACATTACCTAGGTCAGTGAGGCATCAGATAAACACACAGAGAAAAGACGCTAAAGTCATCTCTGGGAGGCAACCTTACACGTTATCCTCCATTCAAATCTTAACTAGAAACGCCAACAACCCTCACCCACATCTTTAAAACCTCGCACATTTTCAACACATAAATCTCCGAAAAGCCTCGATAGGAGTTTTTATCTCAAAGTGGTCATTTACCTTGAGCTAAATAAACAACATGTGAACAGTTTCCATCACCCTAAAAGAAAAAAAAAAAAAAAGGGGGGGGGGGGGGGGGGGGGGGGAAGAAAAAGAGAGAGAAAAAAAAAAGGCCAGACATGAGGACCTTGACTTGTAGTCAAAGTGAAAATCAACCCCCCAAATCGTAGGCTTAGCTCCGTGAGAATTGTGTCTCCACAGATTCGCAAGGTCGACGAAACGAAAAAAGTTGGGTGGTTCTTTCCTCAATTTGCACTTAAAACTGTCTAATTTGGGGAAATTCCTCGTTTGTTTTGCAGATAACGCTCCCAGCATGAGCACATTTTTTTCTTCTCGAAATTTCCACAGTTTCTCACCATCTTGGCGAGCTAGAATTGCTGAATTTACAACCACAATTCATTGCGCAAGACTCCAGTCTAGCAGGATGTTTTTGCCTATTTGTTTGTTCAACTTATTGTGAGAAAAACACCCGAATTACATTCGCAGGAAACCTAGTTTGCTCACTTTCACATAAGAGGAAAAACCAGTTTGTAACAAAATAGTTTAACAAGAAAAAGCCTTGTTTCTTGTTTCAAATGCTCGCACAAAAACACATGTCAGGACTGCTTAAAAAAAACACACAAAAACCGAAATTGCTTGCGAATATAATTCTGTAACCGTTTTTATTTAACAAATTCTACTTTGTTTTTAGTGTTTATAGTTTGTAGCGTATGTTTCAAACGTAAATCTAGTAAAAATGAACGCGAAACACGTTTGTAAGCTTCTTCAATTACAAACAATCTAGTTATTGCAAAAGGTACAGTTACAAAAATCTCTCTAATGAGACACATAAAAAGCCACAAACAACTGAGGACACACGAA